>JAZKJV010009092.1:600000-796732 GCA_037367405.1 Ottelia alismoides | reverse complement strand
AGCCCCTCCCTTACATTGATAAATAGAAAGAGTTTAGTGTGATGTTTGTGTGAACTATGGACTGTGACATAATAGGAAAATTCACATATGAAAATAAGACTGTATATGGGACTTATCATCTGACCCTAAGTCAACTAAGGAGTCTAACTCCTCCAAACTGTGATTTCACTTCTAATACCTTAAGACCTTGAAATCTCTAAATAGCCAGATCTGGTATGTGTGTAAATCTTGGGGAATATAGGAAAGAAAGATGTAACAAATCTAGTAGTCAATGATCCTAGGATAAGATGCTCAACAGTAAGAAATGAGAGAAAGACTAATAACAGGTATGTATCCCTGATCTTGGATCAGTTGAGGTTCTTATAGAATAAGTTCGGGTCTAGGACCGAGAACTTGTAGATATGCCATAAGTCACAGAAATCGTATACACATAGAGTGAAACATGAAAAATAAAAGAAATGGTGATGTCACATGTGGCCAGTCGTGGAGGTTTATACTCCGGCTGTGCGAGGGCGCGGTGACCCTCACCTGAGCAGGAGATGAGGTCGCTCAGGCTTGGGTAGCGGACACTGAGAGCATGGGTCTAGGATCCCAGTCTTTTTCACGTGTTTTCTTCGAGCGGCTCGATTTTTACGCTACTTTGGGATCTACGAGTTGTCTAAAACATTCCGCTGACCCGTTGGTTTTTCTTGGAGAGACTAGGTTGGGGGTTCTCTGCAGTTAGTTACAAGCTCGTCTAGTTTTACTTAGCTCTTCTCTTTCGGGAGTTGAGCAGCGAGAGAGGGAGTCAGGACCGGCAGGCTTACCTCTTCTCTTTCCTGTCTCTAGTGGCGTAGTAGTCGTACTACCACTGCCTTTCCCTTGGACCACACTTCCACTGTGGTTGGCGAGACAGACGAATCCCTTCGGGCGTTTCCTCACCGCAGAAATTAAATACCTTTCCGCCAGGCTTGTGACCTGGTGATGGGGTAGTGATTAATTGACATGTAACAGTTCACCAATTGCCCAGTTAAGTTGTAGTTCCATCAGTAGACATTGATGATTTCATTATTACCTTTCCGCCAGGTTTGCGACCTGGTGATGGGGTAGTGGTTAGTAGACACTGATGAATCCTTTAATTACCTTTCCGCTAGGCTGTGACCTCGTGATGGGGTAAGAGATGGGTGACTTTCCGCTATCTGCCTAGTGACGACTTTTCCACTAAGAGACTAGTGACGATATGTACCGTTAGTAGAGACTAATGAGGGTTGGGTGTTGAGAGAGTTGTGAGTACTTTTCCTCTTATACACCTTTGTGAGCGAGCTATCACACGTGTCGACCGAAGATCAATGAGAGTTGAGAGAGAGACTAGAAGGAGTGCTGGGAACTTAGTTAGGATGCAAGACATCATCGCATGCCTACGGAGGCACCCCAACCCTGAGGCGTACACCATACCTCAGAGTCATAGTGTGAGGTTTAACCTGAACTTTGAAGTCCTACCCGGATATCGAGGTCCTAACCGGACCAAGACCACAGACTTACTTCTAGACTTGAGTTGTTGTTTGGTTAGTTCCATTGATTGAGGGAGACACGGTGTGGGAGTGAGCGAGTGTGTTTTTCTTGTTAGCCTTCCAAAAGCAAGTAAATAACTTAAAAAGAATCAATTAAACCGTTATTGCTTGCATGTTCTCTTTTGTCCACTACAACTACCTTACTATTTTTCTAGCTGTTCTTGTCTTTTCTTACTACTTTCCTTAGTAGAACTGTGTAGAATTTGTACTTGACAATTGTTGACAGATACTTGCTTGTCCCCTTTCTACTTGTGGCAGGCAAGGGTCCGGCGACTGAGTAGCCGACGTAGTTGGGGCTGCAGTCGGTTCTTTTTGGAGGTTACACTTTCAGAGCACGTACATCTTTTGGAGTTCATTTGTACAGTTGTTTGTTGTGCTCTCCTTTGTAGACTTATTTTTGGGATATATATATATATATATGTATGTATGTATGTATATTGGGTGTTGTGAAACCCCAACATGTTTATATGAATGAAATGAAAAAGAATGGATATCTTGTTATTCAGTTCTGGTGCACTGTACACTTGCGCTTTTGGTTTTCTCGTGGTTGCTTATTTAGCCAAAATAAATCCTGTGAATGTCATGATTAAAAAGCAAAAATTTTCTCCAGGTTTTCGTAACAACGAATTAACTCTAAACTAATTAAGTAGGTGAATGACGTGTTTGACGGGTAACCTAAGGTCCTCGAGAGGAGGCCGCGACACTCTACTTCATTCTTGTCTTGACCTTTAAGGAAATCATTCTTCAGAAATTTCACATCTCTAGAAACAAAAACCTTTTGGGTTTCAGGGTCATAAAGCTGGTATCCAATACCATCTTTAACATACCCAATGAAGTAACACTCACGAGAGCGGGATTCTAGCTTACTTGTGTCCATGTTCTTCGCATGGACCAAGCAACCCCAAACCCTCAAGTGATTAACACTAGGTTTGGTTCCATACCATAGCTCATGAGGAGTCTTAGGTACAGATTTGTTAGGAATCTTATTCAGGATATATATTGTAGTCTCTACTGCATATCCCCAAAAACTAAGAGGTAAATGTGCTTTGCTCATCATTGAATGGACCATGTCCATGATGGTCCTATTGCGTTTTTCAGCAACACCATTAAGTTTGGGAGTTCCAGGAGGAGTGAGATTGGAAATAATTCCATTTTCCTTAAGGTATTCCTTGAATTCATCTGAGAGGTACTCGCCACCTCGGTCAGATCGAATCCGTTTAATCTTCCTATTGGTTTGGTTCTCAAACAAAGCCTTGAACTCTTTGAACTTTTCAAAGGTTTCAAATTTATGACGTAATAGGAAGACAAACCCGTATCGCGAATGGTCATCAATAAACGTCAAATAATATCGATACCCATTTCGAGTCGCGGTACTGAAGGGACCACATACATCGGTATGTATTAGGTCAATAATACCTTCGCATCTTGTAACCTTGTTACGGAAAGGCATCCTAGTCATTTACCTTGAATACAATGTTTGCAGGTAGGCAAAGGTTGAACCTGTAGGAAATCCAAAGGTCCATCCTTTATCAATCTATTGATACTATCAATAGATAAATGACCAATCTTTTGATGCCAAATCTCATTCGAGAGATTTCTATCCTCCCTAGATCTTTTAGGGTTTTTATCAGTGGCTGTAACATTCATGATACATTTATCAATGCACACTTTATAGAGTCCACTAGAAGTCAAAATACCATCCGTAATATATTTATCATAACGACTTATGACTAATTTATTGCAGAAAAAGAATGAATATCCGCTTCTAACAAGCTTAGATACAGATATCAAATTCCTTCTGACTTCATGTACATAAAGACACTCTTTAAGTATTAGGACTCTACCACTAGATAATGATAGTCGACAAGTCCCGATGGCGACTGCTGCAACACTTGCATCAGATCGCATCTGGATGATTATTTCCCCTTCCTCCAGATTTCTAGTTTCCTGAAACAAATGCAACAAATTGCATACATGAACAGAAGCACCAGAATCTACAACCCAACTTCCTTCTCGTCCAACGAGAAAACTAGTTTCAATGATGAAAGTAGATTTCATACCTGCTGGGGATGTACCTTTGTCTGACGACTTCAGGTATTCCGGCCAGTTATGCCTCCAGTGCCCCGGCTTCTTGCAGTAGTGACGGACGTCGGATTTCTTCGACGCTATCAGTGTGGATGCACTAGAAGATGAGCCAACACCTTGACTCTTCTTCTTTCTCTTCTGGACCGGGCTCTTCCGAGAACCTTGCTTCCGACCGCGCTTCTCTCTGACCTGTGCAACCATTGCACTGCCAGCGGGACCATCTTTCTTCATTATGTTTTCTGCAGACTTTAATGCAGCAAGAAGACCGGTGTTCGACAAGTCCAACTTGCTCATGTGGAATGAAACCACAAAATTATTGAAAGACTTGGGCAAAGACAACAGAATGAAGTCAGCTTGCATGTCTGCATTCATATTTGCCCCAAGAGTCTCCAGTTCAGACAAGTACCCAAACATTTTGAGTACATGTTCTCGAACCGAAGCTCCTTCCTGCATCTTGCAGGGAACGAGCTCTTTCATAATATTGTAATGCTGGGTGCGGTTAATGTCACGAAACATATCTTTTAGATTCTGCATTATCTCCTGACATGTACTCATCTCCACATTTTTCTTCTGAAGAACATTGGAGAGGGAACCCAGGATATAGCATCTAGCCAAGTTGATCTTCATCATACTTGTCATTGTATACCTTTTCTTCTTTGGATTTAGGGCTTTCATGCTTGTCTTCGGAGAGCACATAACTTATGCACTCAGCAGAGAGAACAAGCTCTAAATTACGGATCCAGTCCGAATAATTTGGACCGGTCAACTGATTGACCTGAAGAAGCCTGCTAAGTGGGTTTAAGGACTTCATTTTCTACAACTAAGAATGCACTATATTAGAACATATAAACATATATTCAAATTTATAATATTTGATTAAGGTATTTTAAATTAAATTACTCTTACATTGTCGACTTTGAAAGTTCATTCCCTTAATCACTTTCAAAGTAAGAGATATACTTACCGCTATATCTCTAGCAAGAACTGGGATCTCCTCTTTATCTTGGTCACATCTTAATAATATGAGAATCTGCGACTCCAATAAAGAGAAGCGGGAACGCATTCCGCCTTGCAAGTCCAACTTGCATTTCCCAATTCGATCTTAAACACCTGGGCCCACCACCCCTGAGGCGATGTTGACCCGTTGTTAATTGAACCAACCGTCAACAGGAACAATACTCGCCATGTGCAATCCAATATCGCCCCAATAATATGAGGATCCGATATTGGGATCACTATGCATACGACCTTACTCTTTCAAGGAGCAAAGAGCCCGATCTAGATGCGCTTGCATACAGGAGCTGCCACTTCGGACAGGCGTCTCCCACATGCAATCCCTGGAGACGGAACCCTTCGCCTTGATGGGAGACCATGGATGTCACTTATGTGATCCTCCACCTCATATTCAAATTTTAATCAATTATCATGAATCATATTCATATAATTAATTCTTCCAAGGGAAATAACAACTCTATTCATAATAGAGTGTCTCAATTGGACATAATCAATTTAATCATATCAAATTAATTATCAATCTAATTCAATAAACAAACTTGATTATTTTACTTGAATATATATATATATATATATGGTAATATCTCAAAGTACGTATTAATTCGAATTTTAATAATTACAAAATACACCTTGATTTTCTCCGGCATTATCGAGTCCCTATCCGCTATCATGGCCAGTAGACGAGCGGGACGGACCACATACGTTGCAACCCGCTACCCCAATGCTCTCCGACTAGACACCATATCTACCTCAGGAAAGGATAATGCCAGATATATCAATTTGTACTTGAGATGATCATCGGTTCTTCAACCGAAATTATACCATATAGTGATAATCAAAACACTTTTAATTATAAGGAAATTTGCTACACAAATTCCCAATCCTATTCAAGCATCAAGTTTGATGATTGTGTTTCCAATTATGATCTAGATCAAATCTAATCAATTAATTGGTTGAGACCAAGTCAATTAAGGAAATAATCATCTTCCAATATTTCACAAATATTTTCCATAGTTATTTCATGAAATTAACAATTAATTTCACTAATTGACAATCACATGGTTCTTGATTAGGACTGTAATTTCAACAGTGATCCCTACTCACTAAAATTAACATATCTCAATCAATTTAAATCCAAATTAGACAAACTCAATTTTCAAAGATTGCTAACTTGATTTAGAACAGAACCCAAATGATATTTCACGTATTTCGAGACAGATCAAAACAGTAATTAACTTATTAACCATGTTACAATTCACAGTTCCCGCTCCCAACGACATACATTGAAAGAACGTCTAGAATGTCTTTTTTCGACCAGACTTTTAAGATTTTTTTTGCTGACAAGATAGTTTGCAATTTTTTGCATACCATGGGACTGAGATGATAGGAAGGATCACGTCATCTTGGAAGATATATGCCAAGAGGTGAACCGCTTCTTCCCGTCGTAATCTGAGGACTAATCGGCATTTGGGGAGGCAAACCGATTTTTCTTGAATTGCTCTTGGGACTGGGCTTGTTTTGTTTTAAACATGATTAATTTAGAGTCCCCATGTCGGGTAAACACCGAATGTACATTTTGGTAGATTGAACATTGAGAGCTAGATCCAGCATATTTTAATAATGAGATTGGTGTAAGTGGCATTGGTGAGAAAACAGATGAGTACTTAGCCCCTCTATTAGTTGGGACTGCAAGTGTGGAAGTTGGATGTCCAAATCTGGGTGGACAGAGCTTGAAGACAAGGTACAAAGATTTGTCGGTCCATGGGGGAAGGGATGAGGCAACACCTCCTCCTCCACTGCTCTCTGCTTCAATCTTTTGGGCCTGTGGACATACTTTCCCTGTCCATCTTCAACGTAGAATTTGTGAGTTCATGAATAGATGACTGAGTTGCAGATGTTTCAGATGAGTGTTTGTCTCTGTAGGTCCTTTGAATTTCTTGAGGAGTTTATGCCTAGAGTTATTTCAGGTGAGTATTTGTCTCTATAGGTTCATTTTTCGAAGGAGAATATTCTTCTCTCATTTCCAGGGAGCCTTTGTATACTATTTCCAGGGGGTACCGTGGGTTTTGGGAAGAAGGAAGAAGAAGGGGGCCAACCAAATTAAGGAGATGGATACAGAGAGCGGAGATAAATAACCATTGACCAGAATTAGGCCGGAGACCGCAAACATGGCCATCACCATCGTGTCATGGCCGATCTGTGACGTACCGTTCTGAACATTGATAAAAAAACTATTAGTGGAAGTCTCTTCTACATGAAAGCATGGAAGTTTTTACATGATATAATTTTTACCCTCACGTAGTTTCCTTCATGCAGTGGATATATTAAGTATGGTTTAATTCCATGTTCTAACGATCCGTACACACAACACCAGTAATCCGAGATCAACGAGAAAGGGATCTTAAACACTGCACCAAGAATTATCACACCTTCCATTCGGCATTTCTAGCACTTCCCCGAACAGAGCACCTTCATCGTTTTCTTCTTTTGATCATTGCGTTGATACCCATTGTTTCTCCTTATAAAGCTACGACCGACTGCAAGGATTCTTGAGAATTAAGGGCCCGAGAGACGACGGCGGAGCTACAGCTTAGGGAGAAGGGGGATCGGCCGTATGTGGCTACAGTGAGAGGTTGAGGAACAGAACTGAAATAGAAGACAACGTCCGTCCTTTTTGCTGTTACCATAACAATCGTACCATAAACATGAAACAACAGGGAGTTACACAAAACAAACGACCAAGTAGAGGAGCGGGATGGGTTGTGCTCAGAGGAGAACACGATCAGCGCTTCTTGAGCAGCCCCTCAGCCATCTTGAAATAACCTCCATATCCACTTCCTCCAGCATCAGCATGAGGAGCAGAGGAAGGTTTGCTGCCTTCCGGTTTCTTCTTCAAGATCCCTTGGGCCATTTTCAGGTAATCTCCGTACTTGCCGTCTTGCTTGGGAGGGGGGTCGGAATGGGCTCCAGATCCGGCTCCGGCCGATGGTTGAGCTGGGTTGTAATGACGAAGATAGTCCTCGGCCTTGCCGACGTACTTCCCCATCCCCTTCTCCTCCAGCTTACCGTAGTGGGATGCGGCTCCGAGCAGATCGGCAGCCGCGCCAGCAACCTTCCCCTTGTCGACCTTGTCCTTGGGGCCGCGAGCCGCTTCGGCTAGCACTTTGGCGCTCGAGAGGATCTCGGATTTACTGGGCACTGGCTTCTGCGGATTCTGTTTTGACGCCATGAATAAGGTGAATGTTGAGATGAAGATTGGATTGAGTGAATGGGATCGGGGGAGACCGGTGTATTTATAGTTTGCAAGGATCCACAGAAGGAGAGGGAGATGGGGACGATATCTCTCGGAGATCTTTGCTTTATTATTGTTGATGAAGGGGGAGAAAGAAGGAAAGAAGCACGAAGATGTGGAACGCGTGGTTGGCGCGTTCACGCAGAAACATTCTTATTCTATAGTCCATACGGATCTAGTCGTGTCTTGCTTCGCAACGTGATCCGAACTTTCTTATTATTAAAAACGTTTCCCCATTTCACATATATTTTACGTTCTTGTCGAGTTGTCAACCCTTTGACATCATACGAAACGTTGCGAAAACGGGACCGGAAGAAGGCCGGTTCACAGGTGTACAGTCCGGCTCACCGGTTTGAAACGGTTCGGTTCGAACGTTGAATGTTTTTATTTGAAATCCAGTCCGATCAAAATTGAACAAGAATGCAAATTTGATTAAATTTCCTAATAAATTTAGGTGGTCAATAATTATCGACCTACTTATTTACATCAATTGATCGTAAGAATTATATTATGAATGCATGTTTATTCTATTGCAAATGCAACAAGGATAGCTATTTTATGTAATATATGTGTAAAGTTTTGTATAATATTTGACATTAAATATACGGGAATATTTTACATGTACAGTTAGATATATACAACAAAATGAAAATATTGTAGCATTTTATTTTAACTTGATCATTGTATTTTTCGTTATTAAATATATAATGATGAACATTACTCGTTGTGAAATAATCTTTTACTTGAATTATTGATAAATATCATATCCATGGATATATTATTAACGATGATATATAGCAGCATTTATCCTTTACTAATTAAAAAAAGTGAATTACTTGTGGCTAATTTCTTAGTTCAAAAATTAACGAGATTAGATCAAATTTTGAAAAAAATTGCAGTAGATAGTTCTTCATATCGTAACCGTCGCCAATATAGCAACCGATGAACATACATTGATAATGTTTAATATATAAAATTATTTCACATTGAATAATATTAATCATTATATATTTAATCACGGACACTATCTTAACATATTTCAGAAAGTGTTTCTATCACTGCAAGAAGATTGGTTGAGGCAAAAACATTTTAAGATTCGATGTCACATTCTCCGTAATTAAAAATATCATAAAAAATATTATTCCGTACTTGATTTTTTATATTTGTGAGGAATATTGTATTAATTGTTATTTTCATAGCAACTAATAATATAATAATGGTTCAATAGACTTTCTATTCTAATTGTTGTTAAATTTAGCAATAATACAAACTAAATGCATAAGTCAATAATTAAATCATCGTTATATGACCTTTTAGCGGTGAATATGATATTCATTGCTCATTATAAAAGGAAAAGTTCATTATGCAATGAGTAATTTTCATTGCTATATATTCAACATAAAAAATATATCAATGAATATTCAAGTTATTTGTTGTTGTAGGTCAATTTTGTTGTGGTTTATATACACATTTTGTTGTAGTGAAATATATAAAATTATGTATCTATCACGTTAATTTATATATATGTATGTATGCATGTAAGATAAAATGGGCTGCCCCTTGAGGGAGAGTTAACTTGGTTCACCGTCCCATTTTCCCTATTTTTTATTTTTTTTTGAAAATTTCTTTCGTGAATATTCATCACTATATCCCTATATTATGCGATTCAAATTTCATGTGAAACAAAGACTCCTAAGGCCTTCATCCAGATGTGGTCGTTTTTAGCAATTCTGTTACCGTTAAAAAATGAATGTCTAGATAGGCCGTAGGAATCTCTGTTTCGTATGAAACTTAAATAGCATAATATATGGATATAGCGATGAATATTCACGGAAGAAATTTTCAAAAAAATAAAAAAATATAGGGAAAATGGGGGTGGGGGAGCGAAGTTAGCTCCCCCTTAGGGGCAGTAACATTAAACCCATGTATGTATGCATGCATGCATGTATGTATGTATGTACATATATTTATGTAAAGATATTTTGCATATGTTATATATTTATCTTTATTGATTTTGCTTATTTATACAAGTTTATATATAGGAAAAAATGGTGCTGCCCCACCCCATTTTGCATAATTTTTTTTATTTTTTTGAAAAATATTGTCATGTATATTCATCCACATATCCCTCCTACATGTCATTCAAAATTCGTCAGAATCAGAGACTCGTATGCTCTCCATCTAGAACAGGTAATTTTAATGGTCTTAGAACTGTTGTAATCGTACCTGTTCTAGATGGACGGCATTTGAGTCTCTGTTTCTGACGAAATTCGAATGGTATGTATGGGGGATATAGGGATGAGTATATATGACGATATTTTTCAAAAAAATTCGACAAAAAATGGGGCAGGGCTGCCCCCATCCAACCCTTATGTGTGTGTGGGTGGGTGAGTGTGTGTGTGCGTGCGCGTGTGTGTGTACATGTACGTGCGTGTGCGCGTGCACGTGTGTGTGTGCATGCATGTGTGTGCGGGTGCGCGTGCATGCGCGCGCGTGTGTGTGTACGTGTGCGTGTGTGTGTGTGGGTGTGTGTGCGGGTGTGCGTGCGTGTGCGGGTGTGCAGGCGTGCGTGCGCGCGTGTGCATGTGCGTGTGCGTGTGTGTGCACGTATGTGCATGTGGGTGTGCGTGTGGTCGTGCGGGTGTGCGCGCAGGTGCGGGTGCGTGTGTGGGTGTACGTGCGTGTGCGGGTGCGGGTGCGTGTACGTGCGTGTATGCGTGCGTGTCCGTGTGTGTGTGTGCATGTATGTGTGTGCGCGCGTGCGTGTGCGTGTGTATGGGGGACCTTTCAAATGAGATGAGGTCTTTCTTGAGTACAGAAAGCCACCCCCAGTTTAAAATCATGTACAAATTGTAAACTATAAACTTTACATTGTAAAAAATGACACACTGATGGCACCCAAAAAGAAAAGAAAGAAGAGAACGAAACGAAGTCGTAATATATAGCTGACGACATCTTGTTTAACCTTGAAAGCAATTTATGGATTCTACAGCAATAGTCCCTCGGACTCGGAAAGTAATAACGAAAATGGTTGACCCAATAGTAGATTCCGCAGCTGCCACTGTTGGAACTAATGAAGCAAATGATTGACCCATCATATCATCCAAAGAAAAGGAAAATACCAAAAAGTTTGAATTTACTGCTAATAACATTGATTCAATTGGCATGACATAATAGGAATATTTCATCTATTAAGGAGGATTCCCCGAATAGTTAAAATAGAAATGATCATCGAAAATGTTAAATATTTCTGGGGATCCGTTTCAGGAATGTGGAATGTCAGTTAGAGAATTTCAAATTCTATATTGAATAGGAACTCCCCCTATATTATATATGATGTGGCAAAAAATAAAAAAAAGCTGCAAATAAATAGGCAGACATCTCTCTAAAGCTCTCCCAAGATGAACGGGTGGGAGGTGCTCCAGAGGGGGACTATACTCAACTCATCCGAGCCGCAGATGTTGTGTTGAACGATCGACTTTGGTGAATAATATAGCACTAGAATGGAAACCTTGGAAATCTCATCGGACGGTCCCATCAACTTGGGGCTCAACAACTTTGCTTTGCTCTGAGCCTGAGACAAAGGATGCCGCTCTCGAGCACATATGCTTTTCAGTCCGATCAATCACACGACCATGCCACCAGCCGGATATATTTAGAAGGATCAAACTCTAGTAGAATTAAAGACTTTGTCATAGGGTCGTCGAAAGATCATCCTCCTAAAAAAGAACTGACTATAATTAGGGCTTTTTTTAGATATCTCTATTTACACAAAGAAATGGAAACAAAGATGAAATGAGCCCTAAGATCACAGGTGAAAGCAGTTCAACAACTCGTTGGATCAGTCGCCCCGTAGGATTTCCACTCTCTCGTGACAATTCTAATATAATAGTCAGGCAGTTACCTCAGTCCTCTCTCTCGTTCTGGCACTCTAAAATGCTACATATTTTTTATTAATGATTTCATTACTAATTTTTTATTATATCATAACTTATGCGTAATGCCAATGTCTATTAAGGGAAAATGTCTAAATTGAGATTGGTTTTCTGTACCGAATAAAGATCCCACTTCATTTGAAGTTTCTTCTTAAGTGTGTAGAGAGGAGGATTTTCCAATGGGCTTTGAGCCAATTAACATTCTAGTGAGCACTCTTTTTAGAAAATAATGGGGCCGCCCCCTTGGGGCAGCCAACCGTGGCTGCCCTCACGCCAATTTCGGTATTTTTTTTATTTTTTTGAAAAATATCGTCATGTATATTCATCCATATATCCCTCCTATATACCATTCGAATTTTGTCAGAAACAGAGACTCCTACCGCCTCCATCGAGATGGTGTCAATTTAAAAAATCCTGTTACCGTTAAAAAATGACTATCTGGATGGGGGGCGTAGGAGTCTCTGTTTCTGACGAAATTCGAATGGTATATAGGAAGGATATATGGATGAATATACATGACGATATTTTTCAAAAAAAATAAAAAAATGTCGAAATCAGTGCGGGGCAGCCTTGGGGCAGCCCCATTAAACTCCTCTTTTTAACCCTTCATACTTGATCTGACGTTCCTAGTTTTGGAGCCAACAATCTCTTTTTACTCATTTCCACGTATGCTATAACAAACTCCCTTCCTTTTATCTGATTAATTTATTTCTATTTAAATATCGTCCATGCTTATTGCCATTAGTCTTTCATTTTTTTGAATTGTGATTTCCATATTTCGGAAACACATTTTTTGAAGTTTCGTATATGCGGTTACTACTATTACTTTTGTTATACTTATAGTTACTTATATTCCAATTTCAATTACTAACATTATATCATATTATTGTTGTTAGTTTTATAGTTACTAACAAAAGTATTTTATTTGAGTTACCTAAGGATAAGTACATGTTAATCGTTTACTTGAGTAAATTAAGTTCCTGAATTATTGAATTCAATAAAATAATATTAATTGGTAAATTACTAAATACCGTTCTAACATTGCTCGTCTAACTCATAATAAAGTATGCATAAAATAAAATGTAAACAAGACTTCTTTATCAAACATTCCTTGGAATTATCATCAAAATATATTCTTCACCAATAACAAAGAAATTCAAAATGATTACCTACAAGAAAAAGCCTCTCTCTCTCTCTCTCTCTCTCTCTCTCTCTCTATATATATATATATATATATATATATATATATATATAGGGTAAAATGGGGCTGCCCCCAGGGAGTAGCCAACTTGGCTACTCTCACCCATATTTTCCCCTTATTTTTTTATTTTTTAGGAAAATAAAAATTTGTATATTCATCATTATATCCCTCTTACATTCTATTAAAATTTCGTCAGAAACAGAGACTCCTAAGCCCTCCATGCAGACGTCATTTTTTTAACGGTCGCAGGATTTTTTAAATCGACCATGTTTGGATGGAGGCCGTAGGAGTCTCTGTTTCTGACGAAATTTTAATAGAATGTGAGAGGGATATAATGATGAATATACAAATTTTTATTTTCCAAAAAAAAATAAAAATGAGGGAAAAATAGGGTGGGAGTAGCCAAGTTGGCTACTCCCTGGGGGCAGCCCCATTTACCTCATATATATATATATATATATATATGGGTCATATGTGTCTGCCCCCTAGGGGGAGCCAACATGGCTGCCCCCGCCTTATTTGGGCAAAATTTTTTATTTTTTTTTGAAAAATAACTCATTTACATTCATCCCTATATCCCTCCTATATACCATTCGAATTTCGTCAGAAACAGATACTCCTACGGCCTCCATCCGGACAGTAATTTTTTAACGGTAATAGGATTTTTTTAAATCGATACCATCGAGATGGAGGCCGTAAGAGTCTCTGTTTCTGACGAAATTCGAATGGCATGTAGGAGGGATATATGGATGAATATACATGGTTTTATTTTTCAAAAAAAAAAATAAAAAAAACGCCGAAAAATGGGGCGGGGGCAGCCCCATTTATTCCTATATATATATATGAGGTAAATGGGGCTGCCCCCAGGGAGTAGCCAACTTGGCTACTCCCACCCATATTTTTCTCTCATTTTTTTATTTTTTTGAAAAATAAAAATTTGTATATTCATAATTATATCCCTCTCACATTCTATTAAATTTTCGTCAGAAACAGAGACTCCTACGGCCTCCATCCAAACATGGTCGATTTAAAAAATCTTACGACCGTTAAAAAAATGACGTCTGGATGGAGGGCTTAGCAGTCTCTGTTTCTGACGAAATTTTAATAGAATGTGAGAGGAATATAATGATGAATACACAAATTTTTGTTTTCCAAAAAAATAAACAAATGAGGGAAAAATAGGGGTGGGAGTAGCCAAGTTGGCTACTCCCTGGGGGCAGCCCCATTTTACCCTATATATATAGATATGGAAAAATGGGGCTGCCCCCTGGGGGCAGCCAACATGGCTGCCCCCACCCCATTTTTCGGCGTTTTTTTTATTTTTTTTTTGAAAAATAAAACCATGTATATTCATCCATATATCCCTCCTATATGCCATTCGAATTTCGTCAGAAACAGAGACTCCTACGGCCTCCATCTCGATGGTATCGATTTAAAAAAATCCTGTTACCGTTAAAAAATTACTGTCCGGATGGAGGCCGCAAGAGTCTCTGTTTCTGACGAAATTCGAATGATATATAGGAGGGATATAGGGATGAACGTACATACTGTTATTTTTCAAAAAAAATAAAAAAATTTGCCCAAATAAGGCGGGGGCAGCCACATATGACCATATATATATATATATAGGGTAAAATGGGGATGCCCCAGGGAGTAGCCAACTTGGCTACTCCCACCCCTATTTTTCCGTCGTCTTCTATTTTTTTGGAAAATAAAAATTTGTATATTCATCACTATATACCTCTCACATTCTATTAAAATTTCGTCAGAAACAGAGACTTCTAAGCCCTCCATCCAGACGTCATTTTTTTAACGGTCGCAGGATTTTTTAAATCGACTATGTTTGGATGGAGGCCGTAGGAGTCTCTGTTTCTCACGAAATTTTAATAGAATGTGAGAGGGATATAATGATGAATATACAAATTTTTATTTTCCAAAAAAAATAAAAAAATAGGGGAAAAATCGGGGTGGGAGTAGCCAAGTTGGCTACTCCCTGGGGGCAGCCCCATTTACCTCATATATATATATATATATGGTGCACTTGAATTGAGGTAACACCTTTCCTTGACTATGGAAAGGTGCCATCTTAAGCCGTCGGATGATGCGTGTGCGAATGAGATTGAAACCACTAGGTGGTTTTCATGCCAACTAACATTCCTATTATGGTGCTGGATTAAATTATTCCTAATTTAGTAAATTACACGTCATTAATCATTCTATATTTAAGTATATATCGAGTGATGTACAGAATTTTCCAGAAATATCGGATGAAATAAATGTCCATATTTTGAAATAACCGTTAACAATTTACAAATGCTTAAGATATTTTACAATTCTGTGTTCTAAATTACAAACGCGTAACCACTAATATTCGCAAAAATGCCCAAATCTGACGAAGATTTGTATTTTTTGTGTAGATGTGTTTCCTAAAATATAAGGTACTTTTATTATGTGCTTTTGTAATTATATTTTTTGTAAATTTCGTAATCTTTTTTCTAAACCGCATTATTTATTTTGAAACTTTTTGTAGTCTTATTTGAGAACATTCTGTTAGAGCAATGTTTGTAAACTGTGATACTTTTTTTTGTAAAATCTGTTTCTGTTTTGTAAAATTCATGTGATGTTCGTAAAATAGATTGCTTATTATTAATGTATAAATTATTTTATATATCCATCCAATATGTTTCCCAACGTCGTGGGTCCATCAAAATTCGTCAGCCATTGTAAACTTTGTGCATATTTTGTAAAATCCACGCTCACATTGTAAAATTTTTATGCTGATCTGCAAAATATATAAAGATTGTAATGGAAAAAATAAAGATTTCCAGTATCGAGACGATTCTTCCTCTCTTCTTTTTCCTCTTCTACACCCACTCTCTCTCTCCTCGATTCATCTTCTTCCGATCACAGAATCACCAAACAAATCACACTTTTACGGATAAATCACACGTTGCGAACGCAACGGTGATTTTTTTTGAATTTTTTGGCGAACTTTCATCAACCGATTAATCACTTATTCGCGCACCCTAAACAAATGCATGCAAAACAGGGGATTTTGTGAAATCCCCTGTTCTGCCCTCCCCCACATCTCTCTCTCCCTCTCTCTTCTTCTTTCTCCACCTTAGCATCCGACCACCTCTCGCCGTAGCCGCGCCGCCTCCTCTGCCTCGACGACTTGGTCGGGTGTCGGCCTACCTCTCGCCGTCGCCACGCCACCTCCTTGCCTTCAGTCGCACACCACCAAGTCGTAGACACCAGCAGCTTGGCTGCACCGACCTTATCATTTAAAACTTGACATTAAAAGGTATCAAAATATATAAAGATTGTAATGAAAAAAATAAAGATTTCCAGTAGCGAGACGATTCTTCCTCTCTTCTTTTTCCTCTTCTACACCCACACTCTCTCTCTCCTCGATTCATCTTCTTCCGATCACAGAATCACCAAACAAATCACACTTTCACGGATAAATCACACGTTGCGAACGCAACGGTGATTTTTCTTGAATTTTTTGGCAAACTTTCATCAACCGATTAATCGCTTATTCGCGCACCCTAAACAAATGCATGCAAAACAGGGGATTTTGTGAAATCCCCTGTTCTGCCCTCCCCCACGTCTCTCTCTCCCTCTCTCTTCTTCTTTCTCCACCTTAGCACCCGACCACCTCTCGCCGTAGCCGCGCCGCCTCCTCTGCCTCGACGACTTAGTCGTGTGTCGGCCTACCTCTCGCCGTCGCCACGCCACCTCCTTGCCTTCAGTCGCGCACCACCAAGTCGCAGACACCAGCAGCTTGGCCGCACCGACCTCCACCTCGTCTCCTTCGGCTGCACCATAGCCTGCGTGTGGGGCTCTCGATCGTGAGCGCCACTATTTTTATTATGGTCGTTTTAGTAATTAATTGAATACGCTATTATATAGCATGAAATCCGGGATTCAAATTGAAAGAGAGAGACATGTTACTAAATTTAGCATATAGACTCCGATTAGATAAGTGGTTTTGGTAGAGAATTAGTGGTTTTGATGAGGGACGTTGATCATTATCGGACGGCTAAACATAGGTGTCGCACCATCTTTGTAGAAAGGTGACACCTCAATTCAAGTTTTCCCTATATATATATATGGGTCATATGTGGCTGCCCCCTAGGGGCAGCCAACATGGCTGCCCCCGCCTTATTTGGGGAAAATTTTTTATTTTTTTTGAAAAATAACACCATTTACATTCATCCCTATACCCCTCCTATATACCATTCGAATTTCGTCAGAAACAGAGACTCCTACGGCCTCCATCCGGACAGTAATTTTTTAACGGTAACATTATTTTTTTAAATCGATTTCATCGAGATGGAGGCCGTAAGAGTCTCTGTTTCTGACGAAATTCAAATGATATGTACGAGGGATATATGGATGAATATACATGGTTTTATTTTTCAAAAAAAATAAAAAAAACGCCGAAAAATAGGGCGGGGGCAGCCATGTTGGCTGCCCCCAGGGGGTAGCCCCATTTTTTCCTATATATATATATATGAGGTAAATGGGGCTGCCCCCAGGGAATAGCTAACTTGGCTACTCCCACCCCTATTTTCCCTCATTTTTTATTTTTTTTAAAAATAAAAATTTGTATATTCATAATTATATCCCTCTCACATTCTATTAAAATTTCGTCAGAAACAGAGACTCCTACGGCCTCCATCCAAACATGGTCGATTTAAAAAATCCTTCGACCGTTAAAAAATGACGACTGGATGGAGGGCTTAGGAGTCTCTGTTTCTGACGAAATTTTAATATAATGTGAAAGGGATATAGTGATGAATATACAAATTTTTATTTTTAAAAAAAATAAAAAAATGAGGGGAAAATATGGGTGGGAGTAGCCAAGTTGGCTACTCCCTGGGGGCAGCCCCATTTTACCCTATATATATATATGGGTCATATGTGGCTGCCCCTTAGGGGCAGCCAACATGACTGCCCCCGCCTTATTTGGGAAATTTTTTTATTTTTTTTGAAAAATAACACCATGTACATTCATCCCTATATCCCTCCTATATACCATTCGAATTTCGTCAGAAACAGAGATTCCTACGGCCTCCATCCGGACAGTAATTTTTTAACGGTAACAGAATTTTTTTAAATCGATACCATCGAGATGGAGGCCGTAGGAGTCTATGTTTCTAACGAAATTCGAATGGCATATAGGAAGGATATATGGATGAATATACATGGTTTTATTTTTCAAAAAAAATAATAAAAAAATGCCGAAAAATGGGGTGGGGGCAGCCCCATTTTTTCCTATATATATATATAGGTAAATGGGGCTGCCCCAGGGAGTAGCCAACTTGGCTACTCCCACCCCTATTTTCCCCTTATTTTTTTATTTTTTTAGAAAATAAAAATTTGTATATTCATCATTATATCCCTCTCACATTCTATTAAATTTTCGTCAGAAACAGAGACTCCTACGGCCTCCATCCAAACATGGTCGATTTAAAAAATCCTACGACCGTTAAAAAAATGACGTCTGGATAGAGGGCTTAGGAGTCTCTGTTTCTGATTAAATTTTAATAGAATGTGAGAGGGATATATTGATGAATATACAAATTTTTATTTTCCAAAAAAATAAAAAAATGAGGGAAAAATAGGGGTGGGAGTAGCCAAGTTGGCTACTCCCTGGGGGCAGCCCCATTTTACCCCATATATATATATATATATATATATATATATGGGGTAAAATGGGGCTGCCCCCTGGGAGTAGCCAACTTGGCTACTCCCACCCTTATTTTTCCTTCATTTCTTATTTCTTTGGAAAATAAAAATTTGTATATTCATCACTATATCCCTCTTACATTTTATTAAACTTTCGTCAGAAACTGAGACTCCTAGGCCCTCCATTCAGATATCATTTTTTAACGATCGCAAGATTTTTTAAATCGACCCTGTTTGGATGGAGGCCGTAGGAGTTTCTGTTGACGAAATTTTAATAGAATGTTAGAGGGATATAATGATGAATATACAAATTTTTATTTTCTAAAAAAATAAAAAAATGAGGGAAAAATAGGGGTGGGAGTAGCCAAGTTGGCTACTCCCTGGGGTAGCCCCATTTACCTCAATATATATATATTCATCATTATTATATACCTCTCACATTCTATTAAAATTTCGTTAGAAATAGAGACTCCTACGGCCTCCATCCAAACATGGTCGATTTAAAAAATCCCGCGACCGTTAAAAAAATGACGTCTGGATGGAGGGCTTAGGAGTCTCTGTTTCTGACGAAATTTTAATAGAACGTAAGAGGAATATAATGATGAATACACAAATTTTTATTTTCCAAAAAAATAAATAAATGAGGGAAAAATAGGGGTGGAAGTAGCCAAGTTGGCTACTCCCTGGGGGAAGCCCCATTTTACCCTATATATATATATGAGGAAAATAAAATCATGTATATTCATTCATATATCCCTCCTATATGCCATTCGAATTTCGTCAGAAACAGAGACTCCTGCGGCCTCCATCTCGATGGTATCGATTTAAAAAAATCCTGTTACCGTTAAAAAATTACTGTCCGGATGGAGGCCGCAGGAGTTTTTGTTTCTGACGAAATTCGAATGGTATATAGGAGGGATATAGGGATGAATGTACATGGTGTTATTTTTTAAAAAAAATAAAAAATTTTGCCCAAATAAGGCGGGGGCAGCCACATATGACCCTATATATATATAGGGTAAAATGGGGATGCCCCCAGGGAGTAGCCAACTTGGCTACTCCCACCCCTATTTTTCCGTCGTCTTTTTATTTTTTTGGAAATAAAAATTTGTATATTCATCACTATATCCCTCTCACATTCTATTAAAATTTCGTCAGAAACAGAGACTCTTAAGCCCTCCATTCAGATGTCATTTTTTTAACGGTCGCTGGATTTTTTAAATCGACTATGTTTGGATGGAGGCCGTAGGAGTCTCTGTTTCTGACGAAATTTTAATAGAATGTGAGAGGGATATAATGATGAATATACAAATTTTTATTTTCCAAAAAAAATAAAAAAATGAGGGAAAAATAGGGGTGGGAGTAGCCAAGTTGGCTACTCCCTGGGGGCAGCCCCATTTACCTCATATATATATATTTATATATGGAAAAAATGGGGCTGCCCCCTGGGGGCAGCCAACATGGCTGCCCCCGTCCCATTTTTCGGCATCTTTTTTATTTTTTTTTTTGAAAAATAAAACCATGTATATTCATCCATATATCCCTCCTATATGCCATTCGAATTTCGTCAGAAACAGAGACTCCTACGGCCTCCATCTCGATGATATCGATTTAAAAAAATCCTGTTACCGTTAAAAAATTACTGTCCGGATGGAGGCCGTAGGAGCCTCTGTTTCTGACGAAATTCGAATGGTATATAGGAGGGATATAGGGATGAATCTACATAGTGTTATTTTTCAAAAAAAAAAATAAAAAAGTTACCCAAATAAGGCGGGGGCAGCCATGTTGGCTTCCCCTAGGGGGCAGCCACATATGACCCTATATATGAGGTAAATGGGGCTGCCCCCAGGGAGTAGCCAACTTGGCTACTCCCACCCCTATTTTTCCCTCATTTTTTTAATTTTTTGAAAAATAAAAATTTGTATATTCATCATTATATCCCTCTCGCATTCTATTGAAATTTCGTCAGAAACAAAGACTCCTACGGCCTCCATCCAAACATGGTCGATTTAAAAAATCCTGCGACCGTTAAAAAAATGACGTCTGGATGGAGGGCTTAGGAGTCTCTGTTTCTGACGAAATTTTAATAGAATGTGAGAGGGATATAATGATGAATATACAAATTTTTATTTTTCAAAAAAATAAAAAAATTAGAGAAAAATAGGGGTGGGAGTAGCCAAGTTGGCTACTCCCAGGGGGCAGCCCCATTTTACCCTATATATATATATGAGGAAAATGGGACTGCCCCGTAGGGGGAGCTAACTTAGCTCCCTCCGTCCTATTTTCTTCAAAAAATTTTATTTTTTTTGAAAATTTTTTCCGTGAATATTCATCACTATATCCCTATATTATGTCATAAAAATTTCGTGTGAAACAGAGACTCCTACGGCCTCCATCCAGACAGTCATTTTTTTAACGGTAACATGATTTTTTAAATCGACCCCGTTTGGATGGAGGTCGTACATCTCTATTTCGAATGAAATTTGAATGACATAATATAGGGATTTAATAATGAATTTATACGGTTTTAGATTTCAAAAAAATAAAAAAATTTTGTGTAAAAGGGCGGGGGGAGCTAAGTTAGCTCCCCCTAGGGGGCATACACATTTTACCCTATATATATAGGGATATTTACACCCATAACCCTGAGTAATATGGTAATTACCCCGGAAACCCTCGGCAATCACGAATTACATCCAGAACCCCGAATAACGCTTAACCTTTACATGGCATAACCTTGAGTTAAGTTCCGTCTTAATTCTCCGTTAACTCGGATGGAAAACGTCAAATATTGACCATTTTGCCCTTCGAAACACGTCATATTTATGACATGATGCCATTGGGTCAAACAAAATTATGCCTCCTCTTCTGACTGGCCTTAGGCTCGGTGTCCGCCGCTCCCCGACCGCAGCCGCCTCCGACCGCAGCCGCCTCCGACCATCTCCTTCTCTCTCGTCGACCATCCTCCCTTCCGCCAAAATCGTCGAAGCCCCTCCCCCCTCCGGTCAGCCTCCACCATCTGTTGCCAGTAAAGCCCCGACCTGCGACCCCTCCCACGAAGCTCCTCCCCTGCAGTCGGTAACTAGCAAGCCCACCTGCGACCAACCGCCGCCATCTCTGCAACGAAGCCAGTCACCTCTTCCTTTCCGATCAACCATACTCGCTGCGAGCATACCCCCTTCCCCCACCGACCCGCACCCCCTGCCCCGACGAAGCTCCTCCCCTCCAGCACCCTCCCCCTGCAACCCACTCCCCGACGAAGATCCTTCCCACCCACCACCCGACAAGCTCCAGGTGCTGCGCACCTGGGATCCCTCCCGCGCCGCCTCCCCCCACCCGCCCTCCCACGTCGCCCCGCGCCGCCTCCCCTCCCGCGCCACCCTCCCCAACCCCGCCTGTGCCGCCCCCCGCCCCCTCCCTTCCCGCACCGCCTCCCCCACTGCCATCCCGCGTCTCCCCGCGCCGCCTCCCCTCCCGCGCCACCCTCCTCCAACCCCGCCTGTGCCACCCCCCGCCCCCTCCCCTCCCCTCCCGTGCCGCCTCCCCCTCCCCTCCCCTCCCGTGCCGCCTCCCCCCACCCGCCCTCCTGCGTCGCCCCGCGTCGCCTCCCCTCCCGCGCCACCCTCCTCCAACCCCGCCTGTGCCGCCCCTCCCCTCCCGCGTCGCCTCCTAGGAATCACCCCACCCCCCCGCCCTTCGTCCCTGCACCCCCCACCACCACGCGCGCGCCGCCTCCCGCCTCTTCCCCTTCCGCGCCCACCTCCTCCAAAGCCACCTCCCCCCTGGGCCGCCCTCCTCCAAAGTCACCTCCCGTGCATCACCCCGCCTGTGCCGCCCCCACCCCTCCCGTGTCGCCCTCCTTCAAAGACACCTCCCCGTGCGTCACCCGCCTGTGCCGCCCCCTGCCTCATCCCCTCCCACGTCACCTCTCGCCTCCTCCCCTCCCGCACCGCCCCCCGCATCTTCCCCTCCTGCACCAGCTCTCCGTGCATCACCCGCCTGTGCAAGCTCCAAAGCCATGTACTCTTTTTTTAATTAATCTGGACCGTTGGATCACGAATGGGTTAGATTAACTCATCCCTCTGGTTGAGTTAATGACATAAACTAACGAAAGGTTATATGTGTAAAACGGAATAATTACTCAGGGTCTTGGGTGAATTTAGTGATTATCTAGGGTTCCTGGGGTAATTACCATATTACTCAGGGTTATGGGTGTAAATATCCCATATATATATATAGGGTTAAATGAGTATACACATATAAGAGTATGCTCCCACCTTTTTTCTATTATTTTTTTAATGAAACTTGGGAGATTTACTTAGAATAATAAGTGGAATGTGTGTTTCAAATTTCGTGTAAAACATACATTCATAACGCTTCCATATAAAGGGGGTGAATTTCAGCAATTATGAGACCGTTAAAATTTGACAGTCTTGATGGAGGGGATAGAAGTCTTGAAATAAGTCGAATTTTGAATGACACCATGGTGATATATTGTGATCTAAATTTCACTAGAGGTCTCCTTTCAAACATAAAATTAAAAAATGCGGGGAAAAAAGGGTGGGAGCATTTAAGTTACATGCTCCCAGGGAGCATACTCCCCCCCACGCACACGCGCACGCACGCACGCATGCATGCATGCATGTATTTATGTATGTATGTATGTATGTATGTATGTGTATATGTAGGGGAAAATGGGGCTGCCCCCTAGGGGGAGCTAACTTGGTTCCCCCCGCCTCATTTCCCCCATATTATTATTTTTTAATTTCTTCCATGAATATTCACCACTATATCCCTATATTATACCATTCAAATTTCATGTGGAACAGAGACTCCTACGACCTCCATCCAAACAATTATTTTTTAACGGTCTCAGAATTGCTAAAAAAATGACTGTCTGTATGGAGATTGTAGGAGTCTCTGTTTCGCACGAAATTTGAATGACATAATATAGGGATATATTTAGGAAAATCCACGGAAGCATTTTTCAAAAAAAATAAAAAAATGGGAAAAATAATGCGGCGGGGGGGGGGGGGCTAATTAGGGGGCATACACATTTTACCCATATATGTATATATGTATATCGAACAAACTGTTGTGATTACAAAATACCATTTATAAGAGTAGGCTTTCTTTCCATTACCTTGTCCTATTTCTCTTAAATTATTGAACTCTATCTTGAAGTACAAGTTACCTAATGATCCAAAACCTTGGTACAATCCCTGGCTACTGTATAGTGTCTTTTGAATTTCTAGGATTCTTGGTATGCATGTAAATAAAAAATAATAGATGGATTAGCCCAAACTCAAAATGATCTTAGATCCAATGAGTGGGTTTCAAACATTTTGGTAAGAAAAATAAAAGGTATAAAGTAAAATTACATAAAACTCGGAAACATTTGATAAAAATACTTTAATAAACAAAACTTTCAGGATTTTTCAAAATATTTTTGCTATAAAACCATTCACTTTCAATAAGAAATAACTGAACATAATCTAATTCTAACTGTTAAAAGTATTGCAACTCTATAGTTACTAATCGTAACCATTACATCAACATCACTATAGCTAATTATACTAAGTCCATGAACACTGAAACAAACCGAGTCATACGCATAGACAACCTCAAAGGTCAAAGAACACCCTGCATACGACCTAAAGTCTTATGTATACATAATGTGAATCCAAAGTCCTCTAAACCATATCTAATGGTCTCCATATCTAATGATATGTTTCAGGATCATATCTAATGACATCATCATATCTAATTTCTAGTGCATGACTTGTTTGAGAGAAAGTGTGGTGTTCAACATTCATATAATCTTTCTTTCTGAAACGTATCTGTAAGATGAAAGTATATGATATCTGGATCTATCACAACATACAAACTTTACTTCTTGCTTATGAAGTTTCTATTGTACTATTTACAAAATACCCAAATATTAAAAGTTCTCAAGTTGGAATATTCTAGTAGGCATTGAACTTGACTATATTTAATAGAACTAAGATTTTCTAGCATACATTGAATTGAAACAACGTATTATTGTAAAAATAATATTTAAATACTATGATTCATGTACCATGGCTTAAATGTATCCAATTTCCACTTAATTAAAACATGTATAATTGTATAATCTAAAGATGTCAAGAAGAATTTAACATTAAATTCAATGGTCAAAATATGGATGAATATTGAAATTAGTGCTTGAGAGACCATTCACCTTCAATTTGATGTTTATGTCTCTAAACAAGTGTATCTAGATCCACCAACCAAAATGGATCAACCTCATATGTCATAGAAAGAAAATTAATATATGGACTGCTACCACATGTTTATGCATGCATGTGTTGTCCTATTGATGAATCTCCATTTCATCAACTTTATTTTTTTATTTTGGCTTTAAATACCTACCTAAATGCATGTACATATCATTAATTTGTTAAAATAAATATTCTTTAATTTGTACAAAATACTATATAAAGAATTGTATATTTATCGTATTTAAGTCTACAATTAAAGAATAAAGGAAGAAAAGAAAAGGAAACAAAACACCATAGGTGTTGAGTGACCCTCGTCCTTGAAACTCGTTCATCATGATGACTTAGTCGACAAGGAATAAAGTTTGGGGAGATGGGTGGCCAATTGTCCAGATCACACAGTTTAAAACCCTAAAATATAAACTAATAATTACCTTTTAGGATATATTTTATTCTTTATTATTTATGCATCAAACCAATAAATTTTATAAATGAAAGTTGTAGATAAAAATACTAAGAAAATACAAACTTAATTTCACCTTAAAATAATGAACAATCTACATTTTACATATAGAATAAAAATCCAAAATCCAAACTTCCTAGACATGTAACTCCTCCATACGAACTCAAAATTCATCAAAATTATCTTTTAATTGTATATAACTTTTTATTAGTTATTTAGTGAAGGTGGATCATTTAGTTTGGAGTTAAGATGTAAAAGTTAGATTTTGGACCACTATTGTATTATATACTTGAATAAAATATTCATTTTTTTATTTATATTTTCATTATTTAATAATTTATAATTTTATAAATATTATTTATAATATATTTACATATTTAGAATAAAAAAATTGTAAAGAAAACACTAAAATAAAATAACATATAAAAATACATAGGTGAATATATTATACTTATGCATATGTAAGTAATGCCCCTATTTATTTAAGTATACATAATATAACATAAAAATATAATAAAAAGATATTTGTATATATTTAAATATGTTATGAATATATAAATTATGTATATAAAATAATAAAATATAAAATACAAAATATAAAAATAAAATCTTAAAAACATAAGTCAATATACTTATAAATATACTTATAAAAAGCAACTTGTAATAAACAACGTAATAAAAAATAAAAATCAAAATAAAATACTACACAAAATGATAAATATTTTTTTATTTTATAACCTAATATTATTAGTTATCAATTTTACAAATACTTTTTGGTTATTTTTCACGGTTGGTTCGCGTGAACCAACCAGGGACCTCCGTTTGTTGATCGGTGGGTCAATTGCCTGTCCTAGGCTCTGACTTGTGTCTGAACTTCATGAGATGCCCGACTTCTCCATATTTTCACTCCTTCTCCATGAATCCTCCCATCTCGAACTCCTCACCCCTAAATACCTCCCACATCCGTTCTTCTCGCCGACCCTTTCTCCTTCACCAGCCCCCTCGATTGCTTACGCAATCGAGCCTCGAAACTCACCAAAAACTTCATCTATAAATATACCCCCTCGCCCTATTTGAACGTTTGATCCCCCTTCTTAAACTTTTAGCCCCTCAGATCCATCCCCAAGGCCTCATGTTGGTGACAGGAATACTTGGCTGCTGATTTACAGCGAGGAGGAGTGAAGGAGTAGGTGATCCAGATACCTCTGACGAGCCACTGTGAGGTCCCGACACTTCCAAGCATGATCAAAATAAAAAATCTTTCTAAAAAACCTTTAAAAAATATCTCTCTTTTCTTTCTTTATGTACTTTTAAAATTAAAAAAATGTCATTTGAAAAAAAACTTTTGAAAAAACATTTTTCTTCTTTTCTTGTGTTTTTTAAAAAAATACAAAGAATCACACAAAAAACTAACTAATGAGTTGGTTTAGTCCCTGACACAATCACATTCACACAAGACTTATGAAGTTCAATAACACTTGATTTATGAGATCTTGACATTTTTAGTTAACAAGCCTTAGTCATTAGGGTCTTGGACTTAATTATTCACATTTCCCTAGTTTGAAAGATTTGTGTGCTATATTGCATGCTTAGTCTCTACCTTAAGAATATGATCAGCACCTCACATACATGAATCTAGTTGTGATGAGATGAGTTGAAATTTCACTTGAGGAACTAGGATGGGGGATATGAGTTTGGACTTGATTTTATGATGATCGAGGATGGGATAAAATCAATGAGGGCTTCATGAAACCTGAGTTTCAGCACCTTGAGCCAGTATAAGAACATGGTTCTTGTACTATCTCTTGACATTTACCTATGTGTCAGGGTGTGATGAAATATAAAAAAATTATTGACCAGTATGTGCCAACTATTGGTAAAAAGCAGTGGAGCTAGCCAAAGCAAAGAAAAGAAAGGAAGAACGTTGAAAGTAAAGCTCTCCTCATACAAAGTCCAAAGGCGAGTGCTCCCAACCATTTCAAAGTGTCAACTTGGACCACCGCTATAGGACCAGGAGTTGGGATAGCACTAAAAAAGGCTCTGCATCATAAATGCTACAAGTCTGGGCGTAGAAGGAATATTAGATACTCAAAAAAGACACACCCCGATGTACTCCTAGAAAAACAAGTGCAGACGACTCCAACTTCTCTTGACGGACACACTAATCAACAACTAAAAAATACATGTGTTGAGTTAATAAGGCACTCGAGAGGATCCTTGTTCCAATGAGAGGAGGAGAAGAAATGACACAATCATATACCCTCCATCAATTGGCCTTCCATCTACACTTTTAAGTTTGACAACTAAAGAGACAGTGGATTGGATGCAAGAAATGATTTATTCCCTAATGTTGAAGATTAGATTCTTTGGAGAGTCTCTTGGACTCGAACCTTGGGTGTCGTTGTGACTCTACTATTGTAGCTGCAGTCCACACTTAAAGTCATATCCCTATTATTTATGTATACAGAGAGAGTCTGATGATTAGGGAATTTGGATACCTTTTAACTAGAGCTTGATTCAACTTAGAATTTTAGGATCTCTAAAACCGAGAGTTCTTGAATAGATCAAGTCTTGTATTCACATGCACAATCAGAGGTTAATCCAACTTATTCATTCTTTATTTGTTCGAGGACTAGAAAGTTTAAGTATAGGGGGGTGATGATCCGCGATTCATCATCTCAATATATTGATCTTAGCAAAATCTCTAAGTGAAATCTCAAATAAATATCCATAAAATCAATAAATTAACAAAATAACTCTTGTAAAATAAAATACATTAATTACTACATATATTGTACAAAATAAATTAACAATAAAGGACGCGAAATAAAGGAGCTTTTCACCTAAAAATAGCCCAAAACTTCATGTATTTTTAATAATTTCATTTCAACTCCTTTTTGGATAATTCTTTCTCTGACTTGTTTCAAAAATATATATAAATAAAATAAATTTCATCTCAAATAAATATTTATAGATACCAAAGAGAAAAAGCCGTAAAGTCCAACTTCCCGGCCAAATTCCCGCTCCGTGTGAACTCTAAATTCATCAAACTCACTTTTAAAGTTCAAGTAAAAAATTATATATCCAATTAAAGTGATTTCATTAAAATCGGAGCTCGTTTATAAAATATAAATTTTTGGATCTATGGTATACAATGTATGTAATATAAATATTCATTCTTTCTTCATTATTTATTTATTTATTTACTAAAAAATCCAAAAAAATATTGTTGTGTTGTATTTTATTCCTAGTATTTATTGTATTTTCTATTGTAAATATCTTTTACTAAAAATACGAAAAAATAAAATTAGAAAAATAAAAAAACATATCTATGTTGTTTGTCTTCTTTTGTAAATTCTCCACTCTTTTTTCTCTTTATTTTATTTTATTTTAGTAGTCTACTTTATGTATTTATTTATTGTTTATTTTCTATTATCTACAATAACTTCTCTTCTACCACCGTCTTCCATTCCATCTCATATTGTTCATCTAACCTCCCATTCAACTCCACCACCTTTCTAACCTCCCTTTCTCTTCTCTTTGTATTCATCTCTTCATCCACATTTTTCGCAATCCGCCATTCTAATAGAAAAAGAAGAGAGCTTGGAGTGTTTTGTTGGTGACAACGGCTAAGCATCCTCCTCAAGCGATGACCTCCTTCAGGCGAGATCCGCGACGACCACCATCCCCGCATCATGAGCTTCCCATCGAGCTCGCATAGATTCTCCAATTTTTATTTCTCCAATCGGATCGAGGCCAGACAGGAGTCCAACATAGCTGCTCGCAAATCCGGGAACCTCAGATAAGTATCATTCTCATTTCCCTTATTATTTTATTTTATCTAAATTTTATTTCCTTGTTTCACAACCACCACATCACCGTCCTCTTCATCATATCATCACCATCACCACACCATCATTCATCACATCTCTTCTCCTCCATTCTAATCCTTTTGCTTATTCATTGTTTAATAAAACCAAAAAAACATAAAAAAAATAAATTAAAAAATTGCATCACAACATAGCAGTAAAAAAAGAAAGTCGGCGACCCTTGAGCACCTCCTCCACCTAGCCACCGGTCGACCCCTCCATCGCCGGCCACCACCGCGATCTACACGCCAGCCCATGTCTCTGCCTGGTCGTGCCCACCTTCAAGCTGACCCGCTCCTCCACCTGCAGGCGTGCGGTCGCGCCTCCTCAACGCTGGCACCACCCATCCCTCTCGGACGTTCACGCCTCACTTCCCAACCGCACCTCTGCACGTCGCTCCTCCTCCTGCAGGCGTGCCCAGCGTGCGGTCATGCCACCTTAACGTCGGTGCCACCCCACCCTCTCGATCGCCCACGCCTCACTGCTCAGCTACAACTCCATGTGTCGCCCTCCTCCCACCTCGTCGAGCCCCAGCGCCTGGAAAGAACAAAGGTGCTGTAGTTTTGCTAATTTTTATTATTTGTAAAAATTACATTTGTTTTCCAGCTGGTTTTATTATTTACAAAAGTGTCCCTGTACACATTTTAGCTCTGTTCAAGTTCATTTCTGAAATTACACAGATACCCATGTATTTCCATGTTAATTTGGAATTTAATATTGTATCATTTTATTTAATGAAAAATGTCATTATGTTGAGCAACTAATTCTCTACCATCTGGGTATTTATTTAGATTTTTGTTATCTTTGGGTAATTTATTAAATTTAATTTAGTAGAAATTATATATTTTACTCTATCTAATCTCTTAAATTCATAACTCACTGACAGTTGCTCCAAAAATTCCACAAAAATCAGAATTGATGCCTTGAAATGTGACTGAATTACTTTTCAAATTTCATCTTAATTGGAGTTATCATGTGTCTTAAATAAATATTAGAGTGATTTTAGAAAATGGTTTTTAATTAAATCTACATACATCTTTTTTGCGAACTTTTAACTCTCTAGATTGATTATAAAAAATACATTTTAGAGATAATTTGTACTCTAACTAATTTGATAATATGGATTTTTTAGGAATTAATTACACATTGTCACTCTGTTTTCATTAAAAATCCTAAAAAATGCATATTTTGTCAAAAAAAATCCAAAAAAATATTGTGCACTCATTGCATCATGTTTTATTTCCAGTAAAATTTTCACAATTTTTGCATTCTGTTTCTGTTTGTGTGAAAAAATTCGAAAAAACTCATAAAAAGTGTGCATTTTTTCATTGTTGCATTTTAACCCTTGAAATTTCAAAAAAATATGTTCTGCATTCATCACTAGATTAGGTTTCTTGAAAAAATATAATATGGCTAAATTGGACTAATTTTGTATTGAAATTAATTTGGCTAAGCTGTGTCTTTTCCTATTAACTTAATTCACTTACATTACGCATTTCACATTCATTTTGCATAAAAGATACAAAAAAATCTGTATGGAAACCTAGACTTATATCTTCGAATTATCCCAAAGTTGTTCCTTTGCCTCCCTGTGTTCGATCCTGGACTTGTCCGAGATATAAATCAAAGCCGAGACACTCTTCACAGAGATCTTCTCTCGGTTCTGAATGATTCGCTAAGTACACATATTACAACAAGTGCAGATTACAACATGTATTTAGCGATCTGTCACATGTCCGAAGTGGCAGCTCCTGCATGCAAGTGCATCTTGATCGGGCTCTTTGCTTATCCAAAGAGTAAGGTCGTATGCATAGTGACCCCAATATTAGATCCTCATATTATTGGGGTGATATTGGATTGCACATAGCGAGTACTAATCATGTTAACAGCTGGTTCAATTAATGATGGGTCAATATCACCTTAGGAATGGTGGGCCTGAGTGTTAAAGACCGTATTGGGAAATGCAAGTTGGACTTGCAAGGTGGAATGTGTTCTCGCTTCTCATTATCTGAGTCATAGGTTCTCATATTATTGGGATGTGACAAAGGTAAAGAGGAGATCCCAATTCTCGCTAGAGGTATAGCGGTAACTATATCTCTTGCTTTGAAAGTGATTAAGGGAATGAACTTTCAAAATTAAAAAGGTAAGACTAATTTGATTAAAAACTCCTTAATCAAATATTTTAAAATTGAATATATATATATATATATTCTAATATAGTACATTCTTAATTTCAGAAAATGAAGTCCATAAACCTACTTAACAGGCTCTTGGAAGTCAATCAATTGACCTTGCCAAATTATTCGGATTGGATCCGAAATTTGGATATTGTCCTTTCTGCTGAGCGCGTATCCTATGTGATGTCAAAGGAGAAGTACACGAACCCTAAGACTCCGGAAGAAAATTCTTTTAATGAGAAATATGATGAAGATCATAATTTGACAAGGTGTTACATTCCGGGTTCATTGTCCAATGTGTTGCAGAAGCAACATGTGGAGATGGACACTTACCATGCTATTATGGTGAATCTGAGAGAAATGTTCGGTGACGTAAACCACACACAACGTTACAATACAATGATAGAACCTATCCGCTACAAGATACAGGAGGGGAACTCTGTCAAAGAACAATACTCAAAATGTTTGGGTACCTCTCTGAATTGGAAACCCTAGAAGCTAACATGGATGCAGATATGCAGGCCGACTTCATTTTGTTGTCGCTCCCTAAGTCTTTCAACAATTTTGTTGTCACGTTCTACATGAGCAAAATTGATTATACTAACGGTGGGTTATTGGCTGCATTAAAGTTTGCCGAAGACGTAATGAGGAAGGATGGCCCCTCTGACAGTGCAATGGTTGCACAAGTCAACAGAAAGCACGATCGGAAGTAAGGTTCTCAGAAGGACCCAGCCCAGATGAGAAAGAAGAAGAGTCAAGGCATTGGCTCATCTTCCAATGCATCCACGTTGATTGCATCGAAGAAAACCGATGTTTGTCACCACTGCAAGAAGCTGGGGGACTGGAGGCATAACTTCCCAGAATACCTGAAGTCTGCCGACAAAGATAAAGCCCCTACATATATGAAATCTACTTTCATCATTGAAACTTACTTTCTCATTGGACGAGAAGGAAGTTGGGTTGTTGATTCTGATGCTTCTGTTCATGTATGCAATTTGTTGCATCTATTTCAGGAAACTAAGAATCTCGATGAAGGGGAGATAGTCATCCAGATGGGATCTAATGCAAGTGTTGCAGCAGTCACCGTCGGGACCTGCAGACCATCGTTATCTAGTGGAAGAGTCCTTATACTTAAAGAGTGTCTTTATGTACCTGAAGACATAAGAAATTTAAGATATGTATCTAAACTTGTTAGAAGTGGATAATCATTCCTTTTATGTAATAAACTAGTCATAAATCGTTATGATAAGCATATTGTGGATGGTGTTTTGACTTTTGGTGGATTCTATGAATTGTGCACTGATGAGCATGCCATGAATGTTATTACCACTAATAAAAACCTTAAAAGATCCAAGGAGGATGGAAATCATTCAAATATGATTTGGCATCAAAGGCTTGGTCATTTGTCTGTTGATAGGATCAATAGATTGATAAATGATGGACTCTTAGATTTTTTACATATTCAATCTTTCCCTACCTGTGAACATTGTATTCGATGTAAAATAACTAGAATGCCTTTCCGTTACAAAGGTTACAAGATGCGAAGGTATTCTTGACCTAATACTTACTGTTGTATGTGGTCCCTTCAGTACCACGACTTGAAATGGATATTGATATTATTTGATATTTATTGATGACCATTCGCGATACGGGTTTATCTTCCTACTACATCATAAATCTAAAACCTTTGAAAAGTTCAAAGAGTTCAAGGCTTTGGGTTGAGAACCAAACCGATAGGAAGATCAAACGGATTCGATCTGACCGAGGTGGAGAGTACCTCTCAAATGAATTCCACACCCTCCAACTTAATGGTATTGTTGAAAGACGCAACCAGACCATCATGGACATGGTCTGTTAAATGATGAGCAAAGCACGTTTACCTCTTAGTTTCTGAGAATATGCAGTAGAGACTGCATATATATCCTGAATTAGATTCCTAGCAATTATGTACCCTAAGACTCTTCACGAGCTCTAGTATGGAACCAAACCTAGTGTTAATCACTTGAGGGTTTGGGGTTGCTTGGTCCACGCGAAGAACGTGGATGCAAGTAAGCTGGAATCTCGCTCTCGTGAGTGTTACTTCGTTTGTTATGTTAAAGATGGTATTGGATACCAGCTTTGTGACCCTGAGACCCATAAGGTTTTTGTCTCTAGAGATGTGAGATTTCTGAAGGATGTCATTCTTTAACAGTCAAGACAAGAATGAAGTAGAGGAACTCATTGAGTCCACTGAAGATTTTGAGCTTCATGAACCATAAACTAAAGAGATAAATAAAGATGAAACACCAATACCTCTTCGAAGGAGTTCGAGGGTGGTTGCACCACCTTAAAGGTATGGATTCCATTTGTCAGACAAGACTGATAATGATCTCATTTCATTTGATGAAGCACTTATGGGCCATGACATGGATAGATGGATGCTAGCAATGAAGTCAGAGATTGACTCCATGCATAAGAATGGTGTATGGACCCTAAAGAATCCACCTAAAGGGGTAAAACCCACTGGGTGTAAATGGATCTTTAAGAGAAAGAGGGGACCTGATGGGAAAGTAGGAGACTTTCAAAGCACGACTCGTGCAAAAGGCTACACACAGAGAGAAAGCATCGACTACGATGAGACTTCTCTCCTATGACTATGCTTAAGTCCATCAGGACACTTCTAGCTATTAGTGTCTCTTGACTACGACATCTGACAGATGGACGTCAAGACGGATTTCCTCAATGGATACCTCGAGGAGGATGTCTATATGAAGCAACCCCTGGGCTTCATAATTGAGGAAGGTAAAGTATGCAAGCTGAAGAAATCCATCTGTGGGCTCAAACAAGATTCTCTTAGCTGGAACATCAGGTTTGACAAAACCATAAAGAGTTATGATTTTGTGCAGAATCTTGATGAACTGTGTGTGTACAAAGAGCTTAGTTAGAGCGCCATTATGTTCATTTTACTTTGCATAGATGGCATCCTTATCATTGGGAATGATACAGGGGATGATGACCAGTGTTAAGATTTGGTTGTCGCATACCTTCGAGATGATAGATCTTTGGGAAGCCTCTTACATCTTGGGTCTGAAGTTCTTCAGAAATCGAGAAAAGAGGATATTAGGATTATCACAACATGGGTACATTAAGAAATTTCTTGATGTTTCCGTATGGAGAGCTCCAAGAAAGATCTCCTCCCCTTAGGACATGGTATCCACCTATCTAAAGGGATGACTCCTCAAAGTGTTGAGGAAAAGAAAGCCATGGCTGGATGCCCCTATACATCAACTGTAGGAAGCTTAATGTACGCAATGATGTGTACTAGGCCAAATATCTGCCATGCAGTGGGAGTGGTAAGTCATTACCAATCCTGCTATAAAGAACAACACTGGAATACAGTAAAGAACATTTTCAAGTATCTAAGACGGACACAAGATTACATATTGGTCTATGGAGATAGTGATCTCCAAGTCTTGGGATATATAGATTCGGACTTCCAGTTGAACATTGATGATAGAAAGTCAACATCAAGGTTTGTATTCCTTTTGAACGGTGGTGCTGTGAGCTGGATAAACAAGAAGCAACACACTATAGCAGATTCAACAACAAAAGCCGAATACATTACCGCATCAGATGCTGCAAAGGAGGCGGTGTGGTTGCATAAGTTCATCCTGGAACTTGGCATAGTTTCCTTTGATACTTCCTCATGTTAATCTACGATATCACGTGAGTCATTGCCCAGGCGAAGTAACCCAAATGGCATCAAAAGAGCAAGTACGTGGAAAGGGAAATACCACATCATTCGGGAGATTCAAAAACGTGGTGATATCATCATCATCAAAGTGGCCTCTGCTGACAACGTTGTTGATCCTCTTACCAAACCTCTAACACGGAAGTTTTTCGACTAGCATGTAATGAGTATGGATTTAAGGTTGTACCTGAATGGTTTTGAGGGCTAGTGAGAGATTGTTAGCCATGTGAGCTCAAGGAGTACCATTCTTACAATAAATATTATTGTAATATTTGATTTATCAATAAAAATTATTGAATTTTCACTTCCTTTTTGAGATTAAATGAATGAATGCACTATAAGGTCCCTCTGTACAATTAGTGTTATGTACATGGCCATCTCAATGATCATACAACTATTTATTCAATAATTGAATCATAAAGACTGGTGCTTAGATGAATATCGAAGGAGTTATATTGAGGACTCATCAAGCACCATCAAATGATTGTTAAGAGTTGATCTCCAGCATGAATAGGAGATGACAATCCTTCTCTTTAGGCTGATATCTGACCGACCTCTTGATGTAGGTCCTCTGCATGGGATAAGAGATTCATATGTGTCGGATTAGTTAGGTCAAAGGGTTGACTTAACGAGATCGAGATAACCAACGTCCTATGTCGTATGCTGTCACGACATAGGCACATGTCCTCTGATCGGAGACAGATGTGTTGCTATATGTCTGAGTGTGTACATTTGGCAGATCAATAGGTTGATGACCTAACTAAGGTATATACACCGACGAGTTGGTGTGCATTTGAGGGCATATGAGTAATATGATCTCTCAAGGGGATCATACAGGTTACTTGTGAACCGGAAGACATGAGCTCACTCATGAGGTATTGGTACTGATCAAATTCCATGAATGGTTGTCATGCTTTGGAGGCATGATAAGAATTTGTAGATATAATATATGCTTTGGAAAAGCATATGATTGGTATCAATTCTCAATGACCAAGATTAAGAAACTTAATGATGAAACCTTGTAAAATTGATCTATATCTTAGGTTTATCATAGGTCTAGTGTGAAGGATGTACATGTATAACGAATACCTAAGGGTGATGTGATCATAAAAGAATGTATAACCATGATGCTTCCATTCTGAAGGAGTGATGAAACAGGTCTGGATTTTAACGACTTCTCTCAGTAGAGAAGTAACCATTACTTAGACATTGATCTGAATGAGATTCAGATGCAATAAGAAGATTAGGTTTACGGTCTTAATTTAATCAAGCATCTATGAGAGGTCCATGAGATCTGGATTTGAGATGTGATCTCAATATCCAAGTCACTATACGTGGAACTTACAATCGTCATGTCCTTATCTCCAAGTATTTGTGGAGAAAGCGCATTATTCTTGAAAGAGTTCACGAATAATTCCATTGTTGATTTATATCTAAGCATTGAGAAATGGATAACTAATTATAATTTAATTATCATGAATAATGTGAATTTAGTTCATTTTTATTTGATTGTATGAGAATATAAATCCAATATATTAAATGTGATTTAATTATTATGGATATGAATAATGTGGATAACAATATCCAATTATTCATAATATATTATAAATGTGATTTATATTGTATTAGAGAGAGCATATTATGACTTATATTTGTTGATTAATTATTAGTGTGAATTGGATTCACATTTGATGATTGAAAAAGTAAATCACATTTTGTTTTGGGCTGTGAATGTGTTTCACAAATTTCTAATGGCAAGATTGCAATATTCATAAAATAATTATGAATTATTTTTTGTTGTATTATTTACAACAAATGTTGTTGTAAATCTTGGAGATTTCCAAGGAATGGAACCTCACCCTTCCATATTGGAAGGGTGGACGACCACCCAATCCTATTAGGAAAGGGTGGTCGTCCACTCTATTGTATGGAAGAGTGAGGTTTCCATTCCATTATCTCCTTATTTTGATTGATTTAATTTTATGATTGATTTATATTTATTTATCAATATATATATATATATTTAAGCAAAATTAAATCAATTGTTGTTGTGTTTTTACAATAATAACTTGGTCATTGAAAGAAGCACAAATCAATCTCATCCATGATCTTGTGTAGTACATGAATTGTGATCCATTGACTCCCAAAATACTATATAAGAAGAGGCACCACTTGCTCTTCAAGATACAACATTCATTGTGACAACAATCTCTCTCTCTCTCTCTTCATCATTCTCATGCCCTCTCTCTCTCTCTCTCATTGGGTGGCCATCCACACAAACCCTAGAGGGAGACATCGTCGTCGTCGCATCGCCGTTGTGCCATCGCTTCGACTGCCCTAGCCTCTCTGTCTTCTTTGGAGTGCTTTGCTCGTAAAGAAGACGTACAATCTCGTGGGACAAGATCAGGAGTTCTTTGCTTGGATAAACTGCTTGGATTGCGAGAAGAATGTGATTCATCCCCGCGCTCACAAGCATCTCCTCCTCAGATCGGACTTGAGACAAGAGGTCTCTTCTCTTAGAAAATCAGTCGCAAACACGCTACAAGAGGTATTCCTTTACCTATTATGTGGTTTAGATGAAACGATCCAAGAAGTGTTCTTGGATCATGTGGATTCATCGCATGAAAATTTTTAAATTCCGTTGCATCGAGCAACTAGTGCGACTAGTCGCTCTCGATCGTGTACGATACGATCCTTACACTTCCGTGATGCGCTTAAGGATTATCCAATATCCTTCAGAGGAGAGGAGGGCTTATCTCATGGGCCTTCTATTGAAGCCGAAGATGCATTATATGGAAATTAATACGAACATTTCTTTGTGACATATGTCTAATTGAAGATTGAAATACCATATGAATGTCATTTAAATCGCGAAAAAGTTTCCCTCATTTTTGTAACTCAATGCGATATATAGTGAATTTAATTTTACAAATACTGTGTAAACGGGTAACCAATTCCCGAAGCACAACACTAGATATACCTGGATGATTGACTCAAGTGCCACTTGTCACATGCACCTTGCATGGCTTCAAAAACCACAAGACTCCAAGTGAGAGTGAACGCTCGACAATGGATTACGTTCACACGTGGAGGCAATAGGAAGATGCAGGCTTAAACTAGATTCCAGATTGACTGTAGAGCTTGAGAATGTATTTTTCAATTCCCTCTATAAACTGCATTTCTGTTTCAAGACAGGAGGTTATTATGCTTTGAATATGTAAATGTTATTTGGCAAATACCAAGATTCCAACTTCATCTGGATTTAACAGGATACTCAGATGATCACAAGATCCATTTAATTTTTCCTTAATCAGAAGATCAAGTGCACTATGAAATATTATCATATTTTCAAGACATAATCAACAAACCCAAAAAGAGATTAAAACTGTCACATAAACTCCTGCAATAAACTGCTCTTAAAAAACTGTTTGTACACTCTTATGCCAACAGATGGGTTCTCTTCACACAAAGATTGCTTGCATCTTGCCAAATCCAATAGCAAATTGTTCCAATAAATGACAGATCCAATCCACCAATGAAGAATGCCACAACCTACACCTACAAAGGTAATATACAGTGTATTCACCTGACATTAGCTCAACATATTTATTTCTTCCATCTGTATTTATTGGCAGTTTGTGCATCAGCTCTCCTCCTTCCATATGCTGTAGAATATGATTCTATCTGTCATTGCACACGGCATTGAGCAGAACATGCCCAAGCATCAGATCCACGAAGTACTGGTGCCCAATCTCTCCATCCTTCCACTTTGCCTTTGCTGGCGCCCTCCCGTAATGCACCCCGTCATTGCACCGGTTGTCGTAGTGCCATGGGAACGTCATGTCGAACTCATCAATTACCCCTCCCCCTCCCTTATCCATCAACCCTCTCATCTTTTCTACCATGACCCCGTTGAATGCCTCCATCTTACTCGGATTGAATGCAAGCGTCCTTGCGTACCCCCCTGTTGCGATAGTCGTTCTATAAAACAATGCTGGCCTTCTCTTCCCATTATTTTCCCACTCCCGAAACACCTCAGTGAAGAATTGCACTGCATGCTCAGCAGCTTTGACAAAGGCACGGAGGCTGCCGCCAACGGACACCGTCATGGAGGCCGGAGTTGAGGATCATGATGTCTGGAGGGTGTGGCTCGTCGAAATAGCGGTGGAGGAGGGATCGGAAGGACGGGTCTTGGAGGGAATTCAGGCCTTCATAATTGAGAGATTCGTTCCAGTGACCATTGAAGATACTTGTGATGCGGAAAGAGCGGGAAGGATCAGATGGGTCAGTGAAGTTCAGGTCGAAGCGCCGTGGCACGGATTTGATATCCGAAAGGCCTAGGATGAAGTTGAGGATGTTGCGGATAGTGTCAACATGGTTGGAGTCACCCCAGAAGAAGAGCCATCTGCAGTAATTGCTAAACATGGTAAAGATATGCGTTCAATGCTTGCTTAAAATAAGGAGAGCACGAAACAAATCCCGTTTATTCCTTCTCCTGAAATTTGTCTATTAGGTGCACTGAATGGAGATCTATATAAACTATTACATACTAGGAATATGATTGAGTAGAAGCCATGGTACCAGCTGCCTAAGCCGGTCTGCTGCAAAAGACATTACAAAAGTATCAAGAGATGTGAATCCATTTTAATGGTCAGCATGTTTTTATATCCAAGTATCTAAAGAACTGCTCAAAAATAGTAGCATTGAAATGAGTTCAATCTCCTCTTTATCTTTTGGCTGATACCGAATCTGAATATATTCGATACGAGTTCTTGTCTCGTCAGACACACAACTGGTTTCTTTACAACTTTTTACACTGTAATTTGGACAGGCACATCTAAGATTGTTGGCAAACCAACACAACTCTGTCTGGATCTTATACAAAATTTTGATCCATATCTCATGAGATACCGTTTCTGTAAATAATCACTTAATTCTTCATATAAATATTAGAAGATGGAACCTCTAGCTCTTCTCTAGACAGTTCAGAATTCTTGCCATATTAGCTAACAATGAATGTATCCTTTTAATCGGAAAAACTCGAGAAACTTGTTCTAATCCAGGTTCGAAATCCCTGGCTAAATGTAAGGCGTCTACATCTGATTATTTGCATTTCAGAAGAGACGTACCTGTTGTGGAGGCACTTCCAAGCCTCAGACTGGGAGAAGAGCCTGAAGGAGCAATGCGCAGAGTAGACCCACCCGTTGCTCTCGAGAGATCCCAGAGGCCCATAGCACCACGGCTCCTGGCACCTCAAGTCCAGATCCAAGCATCGGTACCTCCCCTCTGCATCTATGTCGCAGTCCTCCTTCCACCGCTGCCTCGTCCACCTCCCCGCCCATGCCATCCTCCGCAAGTCCTCCCGTCTGCACAACTTCAACTCCGACAATTCCACCTTAGCCCCCTCGGCCTTGTAGAACTCAATCTCCATCCTCCTCAGCTCCTTCTGGTATGCAAATCGCTCTGGTGAGAACTTGAGGCCCTCGAACCTCCGGAAGAGGAGGACCACAGTGAAGTTGAACAGTCCAGCAAAGTCCTGGTGCACTTGAAGGGACAGAGTGTATGAGCCGTTGCCATGATCACGCAGTTGTGGACGGGACTTCCACTTGCTGCCGGTGAGGTCCACTTCGAAGTAGTCTCCCCCAAGGCATCGGGGAGATCCGTTATCATCCACAGCATGGACAAGAAACTTGTGGATGTTCCCGGTCGGTAGCTGGATGCGGCCTGGAAAATGCGGGTGGCTGTCAAGGCCCGGGACAGTTATGTTGGACGTGATGGCATCGCGGCAAGGCGTGCCGCCGGGGGCAAGCCACCTAGAGAGGAGAGTGGATGTGAAGTTCGGGTACAATTCAGCAGAGATCCAATTCGCCGTCTCCGGTGCCGTAACGAGTTCGGCGAGGAGGGAGGTAGCGGTTGCAGGTGGCGCGTGGGATCGACGAAGGAGACGTAGAGTGGCAGCAGCATCAATGGCATGAAAGACAATGAGGACCGAGAGGAGGAGGAGAGAGGTTGATATTATGAAACAACGGCGAGAGCGACCGGGCTTTGTGTCTGAACCTTCAGCTCTCTGGCGGCATCCGGTTGGGTTCTCGTCGGCAGCCACCATCTCTGGAGATGACAGAAGGGGAGAGGACTTGATGTAGTTGAAGGTGATGAAGTGAAAGTAGATCAACTAATTAAGGAGGGGCTCAGATCTCTGCTTTGTGGGGAAAACAGCAGGCCTGGCCTGATATCCAATGGATGAAGGTATTGAGGCAAAAACAGCAAACAGAGCCTCCAGGAGAGTTCAAACGGGAGACCGAAAGGAAGAAGAGAAAAATCACAAATATAGACTCACATTGCCTCTACTAAGGTCCTTGACCGCCCCTCTCACTTCCACTGTTCTTCCTGCCAGAGATCTGAGACAGGTATCTGCTGACATCGCTGGCTCAAGAACATGTGCGGCTTCATCTGCAGTGGAGGAGGGCTTTGGCTTTTCTCCACCACCACATCCACATCCACAGGGCGAAGATGGTGGAAGGAGGAGATTATTATTATTGTTGAAGTTAATGCGCTGCTTCTTGATCTTATATGCTATCGTCTCTCTCTTTCATGTGCCCTTCCTATCCTCCACCGACTGCTTTCAGCCTTTTGCTCGTCCGTCTTGTAAAATTTTCTGCCTTCTCATGTTAGACAAGAGTGGTGTTACAAAAGTTTGCTGGTACTTGAAGCTCACGTGTGGCAGATTTTTTCTTACCTAATAGTGATCATAATAATGTAATAATAGTAGTAGTAATAACAATAGTAACAATAAATTATGATGTTGTTGGATATCAGGTTAGAACATTTATGAATCCCATGTCGATGTTATTAGGAATGATAAAAGAAAGGGTTTTATCACTTGTACTTTTTTTCTATATTGCCATATCAATTATCAGATGTAGCTATCACTTATATCCTTTCTGTTAATTTTATTGTTAACGAGTTGAAATAAATCGTGATTTATTGAAACTATTGGGCGGGCAAAAGAAGTAAAAATGGAAACCCCTCCTCCCATCCTCCACCATTCCCGCTCCTCTTTTCCGACCCCTCTTTTGTACTTCTCTATCCTCCATCTGACGCATCTCCTCAGGCCCAAGATTTTAAAAATCGGATCAGACGGTCTTCAGCTTGGTCCAAGCAGGTCAAATCGTCAGTCCAAACTGGTCGGACCATCAATGACGATGTCAGCATGACATAATCATTGTTATCGACTTAGAAAAAATTGAACCGAGCTTAATTTACTAGTCCGACCGATCAAATCAGATTTTTGAACCGATAAAATCAAATACATAAATGTAAATATGTATTTACAAATCAATGAAATAATTATTTAAAATATCAAATATTTTAATAGAATAACATGATTTTCTATTTCGAGTAAACTCTACAAAAGGTAGTCGCATTTTCTAGCATTACATATGAATATAATATTGTAATAATTTATTTGTAGTTGCTTCTAGATAATTACTTTAAGAAAATAGTGACACGAGTTATATTCCAAAAAAAGAGAGGCATAACTGAAATTGTAGAAATTAAAAAAGGTACAAGTGAAAAAACCCCTGTTATTTCATTATTAAACCTTTATTTTTTGAAAATATATTAAACCATCTAAACCGATTCAATACGGGTCAACCCGATCCAACCACCCAGATCAACCCATCAGACCTTATTTTTTATTTTCTTTTTTTGGAAAAATAATTACATAAACCTGATCGAACGGATCGGATCGAGGCCGCTTCCCAATCCAACGGGCCGGTCCGATTCAATTTTCTAAACCTTGCTCAGGCTCTCCCTCCTCCTCTGCCTCCCTCCACCATCCGGACATCCCCCATTCCCCACTCCCCCGTGAAACGTGGAGAAGATCGATGCTTGGCTTCGATTTGAACCTGCAACTTCTTCTTCTCACAGATCTTCAGCTGATTAAGATGGATGATGAGGATGTTGCTCCAGGCATTGCTCACTTCAGGCGTGGTTGATCTTGGGGCATCAATGGCATTGGAGATCAAGCTCCAGGTCGCGGTGGTTACTATTGAAGATTAGGGCTCGTGTTTATTCTTTACTGGTGACAAAAGAGGGACGCTCTGATCAGATCTCGTGCTGGAGACGGCGAGGCTCCCATCTCCTCCGTCGATAAGAGGAATGAACGAATTCGTCTGGTCCCATTCCACCTCAATTTTTACCCTGATCCATAACCATCGAGTTCCTAATTTCTCCCGTTTATCTAGTTTGATCAAAGCCCATTCTGGTGATTCAATTCTCGAATCTATTGCAACAGTAAATCTGTCCTGATTTGTGTCATTTCATCCTTAGGCTTCTCAGTTTAGCCCAATTTCCACCTATCACGAGGATCGAATCCCCTCTATTTTCTCCCATAACACGACCAATTAGTTGTCTTTTCCATGTAATTCCCTTCCTCCACCATCGTCACATACGTAATAGCCCGATTTTGTCTCCAAATCCGTCTGATTCCACCTCTGGTCAACCTAACGAGAGGATTGTTTCCATTCGGGTCATCCACTTTAATTTTGCCTAAACCATCATTATTATCTGATTTCTACCCTCTTCCACTGCCATTTCACCTTGATTGCTTCCCAATGGGAAGGTGGCACGGGCAAAGGAGCAACCACGACTGCGGATCACTTCCCAGTGGTTGTGTATTCTTGATAATATAGAAATTTCATGTGTTCTAGGTGATAAGAGGTCCTGCCATTAGTTATACTGGAAGGAAGTTCAAATTGGAGTTTGACCTTTTTCATTTTAGCCTTACATCTATTACTGCTTTAGGTGATTGAGTTGACCTGGAGTATCTGTTGCACGTTCTTCGTTCTTGAAAGACGAAGGATGGAGCCATGTGGTTCTTGGGGCTGGAGGAGGTGATGGTAGAGGAGGGGGCTGGAGGAAGATGGAGCCATGTGGTTCTTGGGCCGGAGGTCATGTGTCATCGGAACGTCAATGACATTTTTTCACGGCCACGGAAATCATAGCCTCAATAAAAGAAAACGAAGAAGCATTGCAAGACCTTGAAGATAGACGGGGAGAATTTTGTTCATTTTGAGGGAAGAACTAATGCGAGCAACGCCTCTATAGCAATATTCATTTCATGTGTTTTTTTATTTGGATTACTGGATCATCCTGTATAATTGTCTTATATAATCCCCTTTCAAATTAGGGCTAATCTTTATCCTATGCATTATCGTTCTACCGCCATATTAGAGAGAGATCTATTGTTGTTGATGAAGATATAACATAGTTAAGAGTGAATCTTGTAAATCTTGTGTCATGAATGTTTCGTACTTGCTTCTTTGATTGTTTGGTTTGTGTTTTAATTCCGCTACGTGCAACATTTATCAATTGCACATGCTTTGGTGTACCTACTGCTACCTTATCCTCATTATTAAATGGGCGGGCCATTGTTTACTTTTATCCCAAAATATATATTGTACATGGTTGCCTTCTCTCCTCCTTTGTGACAAATGCTGACTTTTTCATTAGGAATCTTGATCATGATTGACAGAACCCTTACATGGTTACAAGATTTCAAAATAGAGTATTGATATCATCTCCTTATATTTACATATGATACTTTGATATCTTGTGAAGCATCCATGGTGGAAGCCTTCAACATTAAAAGATTTCTCATTTATTATGATTCTCACTCTAGTTTGGAAGTTAGTTGGAAGTCTATACCCATTGCTCTACGACCAATTCTCTTTTTATTTGACTTCTTATTTCTCTTCCCTATGGTAGATGAAGTTCCTTGACTCTCACATTAGAAAAATCTTTGATTACATTCTAGGATAGAACTTTTGGAGATCAAAATTCAAAGCATACACTTTGGTAAGATGCAAACATTTTCTTCTCTACACAAAGTATCGTTCTTCTACCTTTCTTCAAATGTTTGAAGACTTAACTATGTGGTTTTATTAAATGTGTGGTTTTACAATGATCCCCATATTTTGAAGTAAAATGAGTTGAAGAAGTGAAGGCTTACTAGTTGGTAGTCATTGGTCTCCATTTGCATTATAGATCCGTCTATATATTAAACAACATTGTTAAAATTTTGGTAAAACTTCTTTCCTATGAAGTAGCCCCTTCATCCATGTGAAGGATATGGGAAGATCCTCAAGCGCATCACGGAAGCGTGTGGATCGCATCGAATGCGATCAGGAGTGACTAGTCGCACTAGTTGCTCCAGGCAGCGGAATTTAAAATTTTAAACACAATGAAACCACATGATCCAATAACACTTCTTAGATCGTTTCATCTTAACCACAAATAGGTGTAAGGTTTAACTCTTGGAGCGTGGTTGCGATCGAGTCTCTAAATGGTGAGACCTCATTACTCAAGTCCGATCCGACAAAGGAGATGCTTGCGAGCGCGTTGATGAGACACATCCTTCTTGCAATCCAAGTTGATGATCCAAGTGGTGAATCTCTTGATCTCGTCACACGAGATCTGACGTCTTCTTCACGAGCGAGGTGCACCGAATGAGACGGAGATCCACGAGCAAGTACTTCGGCAGCATAACGATGAAGCTGTAGCGATGTCGACTCTCTCAATGGCTCCATGGTAGACGGCCATAAGAGAGAGAGGGAGAGAGGCACATGACATGTCGAGAGAGAGGGAGAGAGCATTAGTTGTTGTCATAAAAACGTGTCTCGAAGAGCAAGGGGTGTCTCTTCTTATATAGGATTTTGGGATCATTGGATCTCAATCCATTGACAACACACAGTCAATGGATGAGATTGATTTGTGTTTCTTTCAATGGCTAAGATGTTGTTGTAAAAAACACAACAACAATTGATTCAATTTTGAATTAATTTATATTAATAAATCAATATAATTAATTCCAATTTAAATCACTTTTGACTAGAGATGAGATAATGAGAAGATCAACATATCTTCTCAAGAAGAGGGTGACGTCTGCTTATCCCCACAAGGAGATAAGTGGCAGTCCACTCCTCTTTTGAGTGGACTTGGTCTTTCTCTATTATCTTATGATTATCTCTTTAATTTACAATAACTCTTATTGTAACTATTTTTTTCAAAAAACAAGTCACAATCATCTTGTGAGAAAATTTCAATCAAACCATTGAAATTATGTGAATCTCATTCACAAACCAAAATAAAATGTAAATATATTTTCAATTAATCATCCAATGTGAAACCAATTCACATTAACAATTAATCAACAAATATAAATCATAATATGCTATATTTAATATATTATAAATCACATTTATAATATACCTGAATAATATGGATAGTGCTATCCACATTATTCTTATCCATGATAATTAAATCACATTTAATCATCTTAGATCTCAATTCTCATGTGCCCAAATAATATGAACCTCATTCATATTATTCATATCCTTGATAATTAAATCATATTTAATTATCTTAGATAACTCTCCAAATAATATGAATCAAATTCATATTAATCATGATAATTAAATCACATTTAGTTATCTATTTTTCTCAATGTTTAGATACAAATATCTACAATGAAATTTTCCATGAACTCTTTCAAGGATAATGCGCTTTCTCCGTGGATACTTGGAGATAAGGACAGAACGATTGTATTGTTCCACGTATAGTGACTTGGATATTGAGATCACATTTCAAATCCAGATCTTGCGGACCTTCCATAGATGCTTGATTAAATCAAGACCGCAAATCTAATTTTCTCATTACATATAAATCACATTCAGATCAATGTCCAACATTTGGATTAAGATCAGATTACTTCTATATGAGAGGAGTCACTAAAATCCAGACCTGTTTCATCACTCCCTCGGAATGGAAGCGTCATGGTTATACAATCGTTTATGATCATGTCATCCTCAAGCATTCCTAAACATATACATCCTGCATATTGGAAGACCCAGAATAAACCCGAAATTTAGATCTCTTTGAATTGTCTCCTTCAGGATTTTATCATTAAGTTTCTCATTCGATCATTGGGAGTTGGTATCGATCATATACTTTCCAAAAGCATATATCATATCCAGGTGTTGATCATATACTTTCCAAAAGTATATATCAAACCTACAAATTCAGTCAAGCTTCCAAAGCGAGACGACCATGCACAGAATTTGATTCTTCCCAATATCTCATGAGTGAGCTCATGTCTTTCAGTTCAGTAATGAACCTGTATGATCCCTTTGAGAGATCATATTACTCATATGCCCTTGCATGCGCACCAACACACCGGTGTATAGACCTTGGTTAGGTCATCAACCTATTGGTCTGCCAAATGTACATACTCAGACATATAGTAACACATCTGTCTCTGGTCAGAGGATGCGTGCCTATATTGTGACAGCATATGACATAGGACTTTGGTTATCTCGATCTCGTTAAGTCAACTCTTTGACGTAACTAATCTAACACCTCTGAATCTCTTTTCCTATGCAGAGGAACTGTATCAAGAGGTCGGTTAGATATTAGCCAAATGAGAAAGGATTGCCATCTCCTACTCAGGTTGGAGATCATCTCTTAACACTCATTTGATGGTGCTTGATGAGTCCTCAATCTAACTCTTTAGATATTCATCCAAGCACCAGCCTCTATGATTCAATAATTGAATCAACAGTTGTATGGTCATTAAGATGGACATGGTACATAATCCTAATTGTACTAAGGGACCTATTATGAAAATCAATTATTCTTCATTTCAGATCAGGGAATGATATTTGCAATAACATTTATTGCATAATGGCTCGCCGTGGGCTCGCATGTCCTACACCGTGATCCAAAACACCTCTAGCTACTCATCTCCTTCAGATGCAAGGTTCGGTCGAAGGAGGTGCATGGTGACAGAAGAGGGGAAAAGGGGGAGGAAGGAGAAGATGGGCTAGAGAAGGAGGTAGGGTTTTTCCAGTTATGCCCCTTTTAACTATACCATGATTTCAATAAATCATGATTTAGTTCAACCAGTTGAAAGACAGACTAATAGAAGGGCACAATTGATCATTGTGGGAGAAGATAGGGGCACTGATATTTCCAAAAAGGGAGAGGCATAAGTGATATTGCAATATCTTAAAGGGACACAACTGATAAAATCTTTAAAAATTAATCAAGTACATAAGGGTATTGACGTTGTGTTCTTGAAAGTCATCCAACTATTTAGATGTCATAAGTATGGAAGTCACAAATGTGCAATCAACTCTTTGGTTTTCCTTATTTTTATTATGGGTTAGGACCCAATCTTCCACTGTGCTTCATTGATCATTAAAGAACTACTGCTTTAGATAAAGGATGTCTCAAAGGGGGCATTTGGCAAGAGGGGAGTTTACCCCCCTTAATCCACCCCTTCTCTCTCAATGTGGGCCCCCACTTTATTTCCTTTTTAAAAATTCAATAAATCAAATCTCCATCATCAATTTCATCAAAAAAAATAATATATTATATCATCATATCATATAAAAATTATAAACTACTCCACTTCTACTCACTTTTCCAAACTTCAGTACAATCACATTGCAGTAACTACTCACTTTTTCAAACTTCAATACAATCATATCACAACAAACTCACTTCTAACCCACCTCCAGTTTAACCCTCTATCCAAACACCAAAACACAAAAACGAGTTACCCTCTGCCAGTTTAACCTGTCCTAACCCGCGTACCAAACGCACCCTAATTGAATATGTCCCCAAAGGACTTTAATATGAAAGTATTTCAACATTTATATGTGCTTCATCCCTCTCATACAATATAAAATTATGAAATTTCATGAAGGACTTGAGTAAATATAGCATAATGATGGCCATCATCATATGTGCATCCATCTTGACTCAATGTGAAAGATTACCTTTCGATTTACTATAAACAGAGGAAGAATTAGTAGTAGGTTATCAATCACAATATTCAAGTATCAAATATGGTTTATTCTACATTGATTCTTACCTAAATTTATTAGTTTCTTCACTATTTATGTAGATGGAATTTATCTATTATACATATTTTATTTATTCCTGATATTATTGGAATATATAAAATGGGAGGAGGGGTCTTTCTTATTACGTTAGTTAAAGCTTTTTTGGACATGTTTATTTCTATTACAACAAGAAGAACTTTATCGAAGATGAGAAAGGACCAACTATTAAATCTTAGATGGAAATCCCTTTTACCTATTTCTTTGGGAAATCTATTATTGCATTTTTTCCAACTTGTTTCACTATAAATAATAATAAGAGAATACTTTAATGACATTAAAAGTTCATCATAACTTATCTTAAATAATAGGAAGAACCATCAACTTATTTATTTCATATAATATATATACACGATATGTTTCCTGTGCTAATAGAATTCATGAATTATGATCAACAAATGGTATGAGATGCAAGGTATATTGGTCAAGTTTATGATTACGGTATACCACAAAAATCATTTACATGTCACAATTAAGTATCCTTATGAAAAAAAATTACATCGGAATATTTCCATGGTGGAATCCATTTCATTTTATATAAATGTATTACGTGTGAAGTATTTGTTTGTGTATGTCTTATAGATCTACATGTTGTTGATTGGAGATTGAAAACAAATATGGAAATGAGGCTATTGCTTAATTAGAATTTTGAATTTGTAGTATTTATATAGTTGATCCCTCGTCGTGAATAGGACTTCCGGAGCGCCTTCTACTTTATAGGCAGTGAAATAGATATAAATCCTTCTCTACTAAGCACAAAATCAAAGGACAGGTACTCGCTTCCTAATGAGGTCAGTCACTTTAGGCATGCTTCCTTCCTGAAAGAGCCACTCCCGCCCTACGACCCTTTAACGATAGACGAAGGGGAAGGGGAAGAGGCGAAGTGGGTTTTTTACTCTTTCGTCAACCTCCTACTGAATGGGTCGATCCTCTCCTCCTAGGATCTATTTTTTCTACGCTCATCGACAATTATCCCTACCCTCGTAGTCTCTCGAGTTTACGTCCATTCCCAGTCAGAGTTTCCGTGAAACCACCATTCTGCATAATGCAGTGAACCATGTCCTTCATGATCAAATGTTAGGAGTGTGTATCTTCAGATATAGAGTTATCTCGACAATTACAATCTACATTGACCTGTCACTTTCAAAGCACATTCATTGAGGGATCAAGACTGTAGCGACACACGAACCCTTGGTCATTGTTCTACTTCCTATTTAATTTTCTACCCTCAACATTGTGAAGAAGCATGCATATTGTAAGCACATATGTCATGTGTCCAACTACAAGCACTACATCTAAATCACGGATCTTATCTCTGATACTGGTTATTATTGAGTATATATTAAGTGGGTTTAGTAAAGGTCATGCAAAATAAGATAATTTGCACAACATAGTTACTTTAATCAAGGTTATTATTGCTTTAAATCAAAAATGTATTGCTTTTTATTATTTTTAAAGTTCATTCCCTTTCTAAGTTTTAAAGCATGTGGTATGCCAATTTAAAATAACTCAAGTGAGATCTGAGATATCCTTTCCACTTTCACCACACCCCACTAATATTAGAAAATACAATTACAGCGAAGGAAGAGGGGATCTTCTCTTGTAAGTCAAACTTGCTCTCCCAACTCGGTCTTTAACACATGTGCTCACCACACCTAAGGTGTTGTTGACACATTGCTAATTGAATCAACCATCAACGGAAATAGAACTAGATATTCGCAATCCAATATCGCATTAATTATACATGGAACAACATTGGGGTCATTACTCATACAACCTATATTTTTTAAGAAGCAGAGCAGTCCAATCCATGTCTGCTTCTACACTGGAGCTATGACTTTACAAAGGTAACTCTGTCGTACAATCCATGGTGACGGTATACTCCGCCTTGATGGAAGATCGTGGATGTCATCATTTGATTCTTCGTACCTTGTTCAATTTGTAGTTTCTTATGGTCAATCCATTTAAGGGAAATCCAATCTTATTTGATATAATTATTATTAATAGACTGTAATAATTAGATCACATTCATTTAATTAAATCAATATTAATCTAATTCAACCAACAAACAATTCTTTCTTAATTATTTTTTATTATATAATATATGTTGTCACAAGTGCCTCTTATTCCAATTTAAATTGTAAGAGTATGTCTTGACTTACTCATGTTATCCTTCCTCGAAACAGATCATGTCAGAACATAAATGTTTGATGAGAGGGCGATCTTCCTTGCATTGCAATGTGCCAAATAAGTAACCAAGTCAACAACCTAGCCTAGACAACATCTCCGTTCTACTTCGAGATAACATAATTGGATCAATTTATACTTGTAATTTTATCAATTTTTCAACCAAGGATTATATTATATAGTAATCTATCATATACATTTGGAATTAAAATCAATTTAATTTCTAAAAAATTTCAATATACCAATCATCCAATTTGTTTTTGCATCCTAGTTATCTACTGACAACAACTGTAATACAAATTCGGTTATTATCATGAAGCGGGCTTTTTTTTAATAATTATTAAAAAATTGAAATTAATTAAATAGGTATGACTAAAATTTATTTTAAAAAAATGTGTATCAAATAGCTCATCCCACATTTTAGTTATTATTCGATACTTTAAATAAGAAAAATATAATTATTTTTCTATTAGATAGGAATGAGGAGTTTTTAAGTAATTACTATATTATTAAATAGACATCGTCTATATTTATTTTTTTCTATTAACTTTCACTACTTGATTTACCTTTCCTAACGCTTTCTGTGTTTCCTTCATTGCAAGCTTTTCGATCCATCACTAGGAGCTTCGTGCTCCCATCATTGGAGGTGGAAAGATGGGTTAGCTTTCCTTCTGCACCTCCTCCTCATCTTCCTTATCCCAGATAATGTTATTCTCAAATATGATGTATATATTTATTTTTAATTTTATTCTTTACTATTGATATATACTAAGAATATTTTTAGTTGACATCTCGGATATATTATAATAAATATAAAATAAATATAAAGAAATTGAGAGTGTGCTCAACATTCTTTACCATTGAAATACGTGAGCTCAACAATGTACAATTTAACACCACTTAACTGGGAAAAATGCAAGTATTTCATTAAAATAATAAAAGTATAAAAATGTATTTATAAATAATAAAAAATAATTTACAATAACTTATAGTTTCCATATCTTCATAAATATTTTCAGACTTCCACCTCCACTTCTTGTGCCTCCTCCTTTGTCGTTTCCTTTCCCACCATCTCCCATTTTTCCATGACTCTCCTCATGTGTCGTGTTCTTCTTCTGCTGCTTGGTGTTTTGTTCTGAATGTGTTGGAATGTGCCCTGGAGGATGCGACCTAACTGACGACTTCCGTGGAGGTTCGGTTGATTGAGTTTCCTGGTTTCTTGAAGTCCTTACACTTGTTGACTGGCGATGCGACTCTAATGGAGGAGGCTCAATGATCCTTACTCCCAGAGAGGATCTTCGAGGCAGCTTCGGACATTATTGTGGTATTATCGTGAGTATAACAAACAATTGTCTATCGAAATCAGTTGTCTCCAATTGTCAAACACTATCAAATATTTGTGATTGTAAATCTCTTGAATTATATTGAGTAGACAGTGTGAGCTGAGAGGGTCCAGAGTCAAATTGACTCGAAGAACCAACAATCGATGGTCCTACAAGATTGAGATAGTTATATTGGTGTAAGTATCACAGAAGGTAAACATAACTTATTGAAATTAGTTCTTCTATCCAATAAGTTATTTATACCTGAAACTCCAAATCCGGCTTCACCAATTTGAGACCCTGCAGCGCCATACTCTATATAGCTCATACCTGAAAGATATTAATTACATTATATATCACATAAATTAAACTCAAAGTAAGAGAAGGATACAATGTAATAAATTAACTATAATAACCTGAAGATGCGAATCTTGGTTGAATTAGCGGAAATTCTTGTCCGCTATATCCTGGACTTGAAGGACCAGCAAATAATGATCTTGCAAATTGTGATTGACTGAAAGCTTCTCCATATGCAAGAATGAGATATTGATATTTTAGAAAATATTACAGAAGATACACAAAACTTCTTGTATTTAGTCATTTTATTAAATAAGTTGTTGTAACCTAAAGCTCCGAATTCGGTTTGATCGTATTGAGATCCTGAAGTGTTATATTCTATATAACTCATATCTGAGTGTTATTAATTATATTAGATATCATATAAATACAACTATTATTAAGAGAAGAATATTAAGTTTAACAACCTGAAGATGCGAGTCCTAGTTGAATTGACAGGTAACCTTGTCCGCCATATCCCGCAGACGTCATTCCTGAGGTTCCAAATATTGATTCCTCCATTGTTTGACCTTGTGAAAATGCATGCTCACTGTGTCCTGCTATAATTTTTGAAGAATTATGGTTATATGTCAAAAAATCTATACACTAATTTATGTTAACTATACATAAAGAATTAACTAAAACCTGAAGTCCCAAACATCGGTGGTGGTTGCGATCCCTCCCCACCAGATTCTGCATAATTCATATATGTACGATTTACAGCATATAATTTTAAAAATTCACTCATCCGAAAGAGAAATAAAAGAGTTCCATTTATAACAAGGAAATCACCAAACCTGATGCTCCCAAAGTATGATGCTCTTGTGAGGACATGTACAGTTGGTCATAGTGTTGGAATAAATACATCAACGAGAACATGTTGATTGTCTCATCAAACAAATTATATCATCCATGCTATTCCTTCCTTGAAGAATCGTATCCACCTATTCCATTTACGAATATGATAACAATAAGTTAATAGAATATGATAAGAATAAGTAGATTTTTTTAACATACCAGACGTCTTTCTACTGGTATGTATGGTTGGTAGGCTATTGTAGGAGGAGGAATCTGTGTCTGGATCCACCTTCATGTTATATTCCAATACCATTGCATGTAAATATCGGTATTGGAATCTGCGTGCTCAAGAACAACTGCGGCTTCCCTGTCATCCCAACGATCTGTGTATTGCTGATGTATAATAGACCAATTTAGGATGTCAGTGCTTCGTGTCTTATACGTCGAGATACAACATTTATCCTCTCAAGGGAAGTAGGAATATGTTGTCGCATCCCAAACTGACGCATCACATGATCTGGTAGGTGCATAACTACGAGGTCGTAACATATTAATGGCACTCGATTCATCCAAACAGCCTGACCACTTATGCAAATATGTTGTAATTGTGTTATTTCCCCATGACGTATGGTGTGCAATTCATCTGTATTTATTAAATAATTATATATAAACAATTACTCAGATTTAAAAAAAAATAGAGAACTATTGTGAATTTTTACTTGATGAGTTTGTTATGTATCCAACTCATTACAATAAAATACCAATGTTGCAGTATGAACGTTCTCCTTGAAACTTCGCACTCCTATCCACTTCAAGGCTAATGCACCTCCGTTGATCTGTGCACCAGCACGTACCATTGGTCTTCGGATATGGACATGCTCCCATGCCCAAACCTATATTTTAAAATATTAAATGACATAAATCAAGACAATGTTGTTGAGAACATGAAACATATGGAATACTCTACATACCTGCAAAATTGAGAAGAAGGCATATATCCTCGACGTGTTGATCTTCGCACCCCTATCCAGCTCCGAATACATATGTGCCAAAGCAGCAACATCCCATGCAAGTTGAGCGCATTCTTCCAGTTCACGTAAATGTAACAGATATCTATAAAAATAGATTAAGCGATATTTCTAAGAATACAATTAACACAGGAGAAAATTAGGTTTGAATTAGTAGTGCATACCTTAGAGGCACCATATCTCCACTACTATCTGCAAGAACAGTGCATCCTATATGATAGAAAGTAAATGCTCCAACCATACAAGTCGCTTATTGTTCGTCTTCAATACCCAACAACGGATGTTCCTGACTAAAGAAGATGTCACATATCCAAGACAGTTTCACTTCTCCACTCTTTATTCGAGTTGGTATTACTCCTAACAAACTCTAGCACAGTGCATCCCATCCACCTGTTGGAGTATCTAGACCAGTGATAGGCTGACCATCAACTCTCAACCCACTAATTAAACCCATATTCTGTAGAGTAACGATTTCTTACCCAAAACGTAGGTGATATATGTGTGTATCGGGTCTCCACCGCTCCAGCAAACTAGTCAGTAATGAAGGATCCATTTGGACTCTTCTCATGTTCACCACGTATGAGAAACCCGATGCTTCTAACAATCATTCGATTACTATACTCTTCTTGTTAGAAATGTTGTTTAGTAATTCGTTATGTTCAACAAATCGAATTTGTAAAATATTTTGAACAAAAATTAAATAACAGTATAAACCAAATAGAAAATTTAAAAAATTATTTAATTACTTACCGAGCTAGTAGGTTGTGATGATCGATGCTCATTCTGCATATACAATACTGAGGTATCTACGGGTCCAGGAAATCTATCCATCTGTGCTATCTACATTAACAATTATAAATTTTTTTAAAAAATTAACTATCAAGTTAAAATGCAAATGAAATATAAATTATGCAGCTAAAATATCCTTACAGATCTATGTACTCTATCCATGTGTTCCTATGTTATACATGGACAACTTAATCTATTGTGTCCTGCTTGCTTGCAGATTTTACATAATTTCGGTCGTATGCACATTTCATCCATTTCATTCTATTTCTTTCCTGTACAGGTCGTCCGACATTTTTCTTCCCGATTTTTGGAGGTAGCACAATAATGGCGTCATCTTCTCCCCAATAGTGTCTATCTGGTATGGGATGAAAGAAGAAGTTGTACGCATGACGATAGTAATCGCTGGAAAAGTACTATGAACATAGATCATAGTTATCTATGTGTGTATGCATGTGTGAAGCTGCGACTATAACATGTGGACATACAAAGTGTTTCATCTACATAAAACCGCACATGCATTCACTTTCTCAGCCATTTAAGTTGATTTCATATGCAAATCCATCACGATCGCAGACTTGAAATTGAGTTAGTGAAAATATGTCTACGTGGCATGATCTTGCCTCCTGGTTTGTTTTTCTAACAACACTTCTTATTTCTTGGTCAAATATGTGGTCATTCCCTCCGACTCCTCACGACGATCATTGAAATAACTGTTAATTCTAAGGAAAACTATTAGGATCAGAGAAATGATTGGTAAATCACGTGCTCCTCTAATGGCACCATTAAAACTTTCAGATAAATTTATTGTCATGTGTTCATAACGGTGTCCATTATCTAAACTTAATGTCCAATAACTCTGATCACCATTGTCTTGAGATATGATCCACTCGAAAGCATTTATGTCAAGCATATTAATTTCTCGCATCATACTATTGAACTTGTTCTGACATGGCTCCTGTCCAGCAGCGTAGAATCTGTTTTGAACTGTACGATTTTTATATCCATCTCTCTACATGTTTGCATGTATATGTCTGAGACAATGATGATGAGTGAATCCCTCTTCCGGTGGAAATAAATCACTCATAGCATCCTTTATATCAGGAAATCGATCACTGATAAAACATATATCCCAACGATCAATAATTTATCTTAATAAATTCAAAAACCATCTCCATGTCGAAATATTTTTATTCTTTTTAGCTATGGCAAATGCTGGCGGAAATAGGCCGTTATTTGCATCTATCGTTGTTGCTATGTTAATGTGGTTGATCTCCCTCTTGTCTTCTGATTGGTTGAGAGCTCTTGTGCTATATTGTTGAGGTCTCTGATCTGCCTCCTGCATTCTAATTGGCTGAGAGGTGTTGGGTTGGATTGTTGAGAGGCTTAATCCACATCCTACATCCTGATTGGCTGAGAGCTGATGGTGGGAATCGCCGAATGCTTGATTTTCTTTTGTTGTAGTATAAAAAGAGCCCTTTGGCACCACATATTGTATCCCAACATCTTCAAGCAATAATAAAGAGAGTCTGGTGTGAGCAAGTGGAGTACGCACATTGCTGAACCACTATAAATCCTCATCTTGTGCGATTGTGCGTGCTTTCTTCTTCGATCGTGGTTCTAGTCTTGTGGTGCTTGATCGGATCAGTCCCCAACAATTTGGCGCTCCAAACAGCTTATGTGTCAAACTCAATGCATTGATTGAATTAGAGGGGGGATTTTAAGGTGAAGAATAGTGATATCTCATACACCTGGTTGGAGAGGAGAGTGCTCCTATAAGCTAGGCCATATTTAACAGGGATTTTATGATGATTCCTTTCTGAACATTGCATCGTCTTTGAAAACTCTTCCAAGCACCTTCTTGGATCACCACCTACTGAAGAGCTCGCTTCTTACTCTATCTAAAAAATATTGTTTTCGTTGTAGCATGAGTTAAAAGAAACCAATCAAAACCATACAAAATTAAAAAATTAATTAATGTGATGATTTTTTTATTTTACCTAGGCAAGTCCTAAGGATGAACGCATGGTTGCTTGTGGGATTAGTTTGACTTTAAATAAAAATAATGATTAGGTTTTCCAAAATGATTTTTTCCTTATTTTTGTATTTTACTTATTTTTATTTTTATTGAAAAAAATTGAATAAAGAAAATGAAAGGTATGCTGAATGTGGATTTTGAAAATGCTTTAAGGAAATCATAAGCTTTGCAAAAAATATGTCGTATATCAAATTAAATCCCAAAAACAAATGAATAGTTTCTCCTAAAGACTAATGAATGAGGATATAGAAAATACTTTTATGAACGTAAAATAAATTAAATTTGTTGCATGCAATTTTTTATTTTTTTTAATTTTAATGATGAAATGTAAAATTTTACAAAATGAAAAATACGTCATGCATACAATGAATATATTAGATACTCCAATTTTTTTAAGAACTTTTGGATTTTAATACGAAATTAATTAAAAATGCAATTGTGAAAAGCCTTGCATTAATATTTTCCATTTTTTCACAACATATAACATTTCAGCAAAATCTTAAAAAATTATAGATTATATTGCATTCAATAAAGAAGCTAAAATGATTTTTATTTTTAGAAAATAGTGCCATGTGTTATAATTAAAAATATAATAAAAGATTCACACAATAAGTATTTGAAGCACATAAATCAATGAAAATCATTATTTTCAATGGCAAAAGTTTCCTTTTATTATATAATTCCCAATCAAATGCCTATTTTTTGCAAAAAAAACTAAGATAATAATGATTTTAGATAATTATATGACTCAGGTTCAAGATTGTAATCCAAAGTTAATTGTTTAAATCAAATGAATATCAATGAATGTGCACAATATGTCTAGAGGATCTAATTGTCTACAAAATCATACGAAAGTCACAGTTTTATGATAAAAGGTGAGCTAGATATGGTGACATATATCCATGGGTATAAATGTGAATAAAAAACAAAAGTGAAATGAAACATAGATTCATGGGAACTTTTTTGTGAATCTGTAGAGTCATCGGAGCTTATGTAAAATTTGCTAAATGGTGGGCCTATTCTGTGATTTGCTGAAGAGATGAGGAACACAAGTGTAAAATCTTTGATCATGTGCAAATTGCACGTGATTTTTGTGTTTGATCAACAAACGGGCACACGCTTACTCGAGTGGCAGATGTGAATGTTGCTCGTTGTGGTTGGATCAGATGTTAACATCAAGGAAGGCTTCTGTGCATGTGGTCCAGATGAAATTGAGGCTTGATGACATTGCAGTTCTAAGGCGTCGATTGATGAACAGTTGGATGATGGCCCTTCAACAATATGGTGGTGTAAAGGTGCAGCTTGTTGTCTGCTTATCTCCTTTTTTGATGCAATCCTATCATCTTTATCGTGACGTAGAGGTGCAGACTCTTCAACGACGTGGATCACTTCCCCCAAGATAATTGGATGGTGACTGTATAAGGGGGGTCTTTCTCCTTCAACGATCACGCAAGGTCGACGGTGAGCCGATGTAGAGGTGGAGGAGGTCTGCTCTGATGTACAACGCCTAGCTTCCATCTTTTTAGGTGGCTCTATCTGTACCGATAAATGAAATGTTGGCTCAAGCCACAAGGTGTTAGCCTGGTTGTGATGCACAAAGCAAGAGGGTGATCGGGCTCCTAGCGGGATGTGGTGGATTTTAAAGCGATCGATGGAATATCACGAGGGGATAGAATAGAAGGTGTTTGGATGTAAAAGATGGTGGCAAGTGTGTCGGGTCAAAAGAGGCAAGCAGACTTGGGGGGTTTGAGATGAAGAAGACGAAGATGGGTGATTGACATAGATATCAATATAAGAAGAGAAAGAGAGAGCAGAGGAGGAGGGATAGGGAACTTTATGCGCCCGTTTGGTTGGCATGTTAACTCGGGTAATTTGGTATATGCTTAGCTCTACCCATGTATTCTTGAGTTGGAATTAGTTATATGAACCTCGCAATTTCTTTGTTATAATTTTCTAACCATGTTTAAATAAAATTTTAATCAGAAATTATTATTATCATAAGAAAAGTTAATGTAACACATAATCAATGTGACATCACATCACGTTTATCATTCAAACCCTTACAACCATTCAAATAACTACTATTCACAGAAGTATAATCCACCCCAATCCGACCATATTACCAAATAGGCCATATGTGATCTTACTGGGTTGCTAGAGGATATTAGTCGACTTCAGTCTTCCTCTTCACCTAGCTGTGAGCGGAACACAACAATGCTTGGCTATTTCTGGAGCACCACAACACAATGATCGCTCCTAGATCGAGCTTCATAGGAGAATGGGTCACTATCACCGATGCTTTCCTTTGCCCCCTTGGGGGAGCTAACTTAGCTCCCCTGACTCATTTTTCCAATTTTTATTTTTTGAAAAATACTCCATGGATTTTCATTACTATATCCATGTATTATGTCATTAAAATTTCATGCAAAAAAGAGACTCCTACGACCTCCATCCAGACAGACATTTTTTAACGGCCGTATAATTATTGAAATCGACCCTGTCTGGATGAAGGTCGTAGGGGTCTCTGTTCCGTATAAAATTTTAATGACATAATATAGGGATATATTTATGAAAATCCATGAAAGCATTTCAAAAAATAAAAAGTTTGATAAAAATAGGGCGGGAGGAGCTAAGGTAGCTCCCTTAGGGGCAACCCCATTTTCCCATATATATATATATATATATATATATATATATATATATATATGAGGAAAATGGGGCTGCCCCCTAGGGGGAGCTAACTTAGCTCCCCCACCCTATTTTCTTCAAAAAATTTTATTTTTTTTGAAATTTTTTTCCATGAATATTCATCATTATATCCCTATATTATGTCATAAAAATTTCGTGTGAAACAGAGACTCCTACGGCCTCCATCCAGACAATCATTTTTTTAACGGTAACAGGATTTTTTAAATCGACCCCGTTTGGATGGAGGTCGTACGAGTCTCTGTTTCGCATGAAATTTGAATGACATAATATAGGGATTTAATAATGAATTTACACGGTTTTAGATTTCAAAAAAAATAAAAAAATTTTGTGAAAAAAGGGCGGGGGGAGCTAAGTTAGCTCCCCCTAGGGGGCATACACATTTTACCCTATATATATATATATATATATATATATATATATATATATATGATGAGTGATCCTGTGGGAGCAAAAAATTGGGAGAGCGTGAGAAGAGTGATTCTGGACCATTAGATTCAACATGAGAGAGAAGATAGAATCTAGTGGTCCAGAATCACTACTCTGATGCTCTCACAACTTTTTGCTCTCACAGGATTACTCCTATATATATTTCAAGGCACATCAGATGAGGATCATGGTGGACAGAGATCGCCTTTTGAAGGAGAGGACATAGGGTCCACCAATGTCAAGTTTGATGGTTGGAAGGAATGAATTTGGGTGGTTTGATGCCTCTTTTGTAACTGGTTTGGGTTGGACTAGCCTCATATGAATAGTAGATGTTTGGATGGTTGAGAAGGCCGGAATGAGAGAACGTAATGTGATGTTACATTGGTTTGTGATGGAATTCCAACTCATGAACGCAAGGGCATAAACCAGGTTACCCCAGGTTAACCTGGTAACCTAACGAGGGTTTCGAAAAGGATGGGGCACTAAAAGAAAGTATTAATGAGTCAAAAGCAGAGGGGACGATCAGCTTAGAGGAGACGATCATGACCGTCCCTAGTGTTGAGAGCAGAGGGGACGGTCAGCTTCGTAACCGTCTCATAAAGTTTGAGAAGGGGGGACGGTCATAACCGTTTCATACGATAACTAAGGAGACGGTCATCACGACCGTCCCCTTTGTTCTTCTGCTACCAAAAAAAGTTATCAATACCACTGATTTGCTCTTCATTTTACTCTGCAAAGAGTGACATTAAACATTGAGTACATGTAACAATATTTGTATCTTCATCATAAAGAGTAAGATCAACACAGAAAATAACATTCGTTCCATATTCAAATTTACACGAAATGTTTGAAATGACGACTACGCTAAGAGATTCAAATAAAACCACTCTATCATAAACTATTCAAACTATTTAAACAAAGTAAGCTACTTTGCAAAGTAATTGTTAAATTTAATTATACAATATGTTAAACTATATATCGTACCAACTTAAGAAAATATCTAAAGTAATCCTAAGTGTCATCCTTATCCGCATTGTCATCGTCGTCGTCATCGTCATCATCATAATCCATTTCTTCTTCTTCTCCCACTTCTTCTTCATCATCGTCACCTAGCCTCGCAACTAGATTATCCACTTGTGTTGGGTGGTTAGTCGACATTGCACCTTGATGTGCCTACATGAATGCATTAAAAATTGCATTTGTTGTCGCAAATCTTGAATCTCATCATTCATGCTAGACATTTAGCTCTCTAATTCCCTCTCCCTTTGTGTCTTCTGAGAGGAAGATGACGAGCCGCTTCCTACTCCATGTCAATTTCATATGGTGGCACCACAATCACCACAACGGACTCGTCCTTGATGCTCCAAATTGGTTGACTAGAGGAAGGCCGCATCAGGAGTAAGAGGTGTCTGACTCGTGTCAGTGCTGTCTAGAGAGCCAGTGGTCATGAGTCTGATCATCTCCTCTTGAAATTTTATTAAAGTAAGTTCAAAATCCATTTAAATTGTTAAAACAGATGCAAAATAGTTATTAATGGCTTACATGAATTGGACCATAGGAAGGCTCTGCCCAATGAACTTCCTCAACCACATCGAGACTCTTAGACTTCTCAAAGACTTCCATCCGGCTGGGCACACGATTGTTCTCCACTGCCTAATGTGAAAAAGATAACTATAACTTACGATATGATTTTAAGATATAATAATGGATGAAATTTAAACATAATGCATATAGTAGATTACTTATAAAGTCATCCTTCAGTTGATTTGTATTCTTTCTCCCCCACTCTATGGGTAGACTTGAAATATTTCCTTCGATTTTGAGCATTTTGTTTTGAAATACCCTATACAAAGGTAACAATTGCAGCAATATAATTCCAAATAATTAATAGTACGCACATATGTATTGTATCGTATGTTCTTCCCCCATCCAAATATATATCAATGCCCTCTAGTGTTCAGCGAGTATATTTGGAGGACAATTCACCAAAAGTGTCTCCGATGGAAGCTTCGAGTCGAAATATTGAAAATTTGTAAGAAAATTACTTACATTATTTCATAAATGATGAAAAATCAAGTTATTTTACTTGAGATTTCATATGACCTCGATATTTACGCAGTAATTCTACGCCATATAGAAGAGATTCATGCTTCCTTTGTTGAAATAAGGACAAACGATCTGATTCGCGATTTCATAAAAATTGAGTTAGTCCAACCCCCTTTTTCATATATTGTAAAAAGGAAGGATACGGCGGGTTCGGGGTTTCTTTGTAATAATGGATTAGATTGTACCAATATCAATCCTTTTTATTCCAAGGCGAATATTCAGCCACTTATCCAATATAAGGGAACTCCTGATACTGGTATTGGGCATGTCCTAGAATTAGAGCATTCCTGGTCGGGTCACGATCCCATGAAAAATTAGACTGCAAAGTAAGGGATGCAAAAAATAAGTTAATTTTATACACTCAACAACAACTTTGGTTTTTTATTAGTTTTAAATACCTTCAAATCATGAAGAATGATATCTTTTATTGATTGCTCCACTAAACGCCAGTCTGTAATATGGATAGGAACCTTGTCTCTATACACCTGCCCCAGGTAACTCTGAAATACAGCCGAGTTCTCCCCCACTGCATCACCTCCAACTATCCGTACCCTAGGTGTCTCACCGGGACATAATCGGTCCAACACTTAACACTGTGATGGGTCTCTACATCTAGCTGAGCCACTCGATCTGTTATGATCGGAGGTCTCACTCCCTACACGTGGTGCAGGCGGTGCATCACGAATGCGTCTAGGTCGTGGAGACATATCTACATATATAATGAAATATTTAAATGATTTAATAAGAATTGTATATTTCACATATTAAATCAAATAATTTTGGAAAAAAACTATTGATAAACTTACGCTTTAAACATTGATAACATTGTCACAAAACCTTCAAGTACATGTTATCACATCCATATCTACAACATCAGATGGATGTTCTTGTATCTCAGCTTGATAAGCGTCGTTTATATTTAACAACTCATCATCATCATTGACATCAAAAAAAATTCTTGGTACTATCCTCATGGGTATGATCCACCTATCACTTAAATTGTCTGGAATGTAGAACACTTGTTCTACCTGACTGGCAAAAGTAAAAGGCTCATTTGTTTGTAATTTTTCTAATTATTTTAAAGAGATAATTGCATTTCTATCTCTTCGATATCCTATCCCCTCGCGATCGACATCGAACCAATTGCACGTAAAAAGAACACATCGATATTTCATGAGTAAAGCTGGTTTGTATTATGTCAACTCTTTCCCCATAGTAGCCATCTAACCCTGAAGGTAAGTCTAATTTTACTATAACACCGGACAATTGCGTTGATTTCATCTCGTCGACGGACTTTGTTCTAAATCTGTAACCATTCACAATATAACCCTTGTATGAAATAACTTGTGAATACAGTATACGTCCAAGAATGTCAAGGTTAAAGTTCCACATGTCATCTTTCATTTCCTTTAACTGTTTTACACGTGAGATTTAAGGTGAGTCTCACTAAATAATGAATTGTACTCATCAAAAAACTCATCAATCTCTGATAACTACAACAAAATATAATAGTGTATGAGATCTCTATCCTCGTTGGATATTACACGACGGATACCGTTGAATATATGCATGCCATATGATTGAAAGACCCATAATTTGGATTCGTCCTCTTCTACTACGACTTCATCTTCATCATTTCGTTCAAATCGGTTGAAACGTACTCTTCCGCCTTCCATATACATTTCACAAAAGTTAATAACACTCTTCACAAAGATAACCCTCAGCAATACATCCCTCAGGTTGTGCCTTATTAAAGATCATATTTTTTAATTTTCGAAGGTATCTTTCTATTGGATACATCCAACGATATTGCACCAGTCCACCAATCCTTACTTCACCTGTTAAATGAACTATTAAATGAATCATTACATAAAAAAAAGCAGGTGGGAATATCTGCTCTAATTTGCATAATGTGCTAACAATATCTTCTTCAATTCTTTCTAAGATCAACGGATCTAAAACCTTCGAATAAAAGATTTTGAAAAATCCACTCAATTCTTTTAAGGATTGTAGGACAACAACATCAACAATTCTGCGAATAGCGAATGGGAGTAATATTCTGTACAAACATGACAGTCATGACTTTTCAATCTGATTATCTGACGTTATCTCTCATTTACACACCTCAACAACTGGGACAAGAACCCGTCTGACACTTTCAAAAAATTTTAAGAAGCTGAAAATTTTATCACGTTCACTGTTGGTTAATGTATATATTGCTCCAGGTATAGTAATACGTCCATTGTCTAATTCAATTTGTTGTGATTCTTCGCTTATACCAAGTTGAACTAAATCATGTCTCGTCTTTAAATTATCTTTCGGTTGTCATGAAAGATCTAACATCCTCAAAATATTTTCCAAAACATTTTTCTCAATATACATGACATCCAAATTACGACAAATTTGTAAATGTTTCCAGTATGGTAACTCTCTGAAAAAATACTTTGTTTCCTGCATCCACCGGCCATACTTTTCTTCGAAGTCCGTCCTAAACAATTGCTTTTTACAAGTAATTGTTGTTCCCAAATATTGTTTCCATTCACATGAGTTAAATTAAGTCGGTGTCCAAATGATAAACCATCAAATTTCTTAATATTATCCGCCCTTTGCCATCTATGTTTCAGTGGTAGGAATCAACGATGACCCAAATAGCAATGCTTTATACTTTCAGTAAGCCAAGTTGAATGTATTTTTTCAAGACAGACAGGGCACGCGAGTTTCTTTTAATACTCCAACCAGACATATTTGTGTATGCTGGGAAATCATTTATAGTCCACAATAGTGCGGCATGCAATGTAAATATTTTTTCGTACATGCATCATATGTTGGTATTCTTGTGGTTCATAATAGTTTTAATTCATCTATTAACGGTTGTAGGTACACATCGATTGCATTACCAGAACCTTTAGGAGCAGGAATTAGCAGTGTCATCATCATAAACGAAGAACTCATTGACATCCATGGTGGTAGATTATAGACCATCAAAATCATGGGCCAAATGTTGTAACTCAAACTCATATTACCAAATGGATTGAAACCATCTGAAGTTAATGCCAACCGAATATTTCTTTCATCTTGAGAGAAATGAGGATACCTCTGATCAATTTTTATCCATTCTTCTGCATAAGATGGATGTCTCATAATTCTATTAACATCTCGTTTATTTGAACGAGAATGTCACGTCATCCACTTTACGGTTTTTTCCGACATAAAGAGATGTTTTAATCTTGGAATTAATTGTAAATAACGTAATATCTTCACCGACTTCTTCTTCCTCTTTAAATTACTTTTTTCTTCTTTATATCTGGATGCTTCAAATAGGGACAGAGTACTAAATGCAAATTTTCATCTCGAAAAAGTACACAATCATTAACACAAGTATCAATTTTTTCGTATTTCAGATCTAGAGATCGGAATCATTGATTTGCCTCTTTCCAATCATTTGAAAACTTCTCAGGATTATTAAATAATTTTCGTATTAAAGACAATACATCTGCCATCATTGCAGCGGTTGATCCGTTCCTTACTTTCATCTTAAACAACTCTGATAAAAACTGTAAATGTGTCATTTCCACCTCACAACATGGCTTCTGCATCTGGCAAACTAGTCTCAAACCTATCATTTAAACCGATGTCTTATGTTTCAGGTCTTCTTAAGTCATTAAATCAAATAACTCATGAATAACATTATTCACAGATTGTGTAATGGCTCCTACACCTACATTCATATCCTCATCCATTCGCATATGCTCTATAACCTCTTCATGTTCAGTCCAAATGCAATCAAAATCCATTGAGTATGAGATGGTTATAAACTTCCTCTCTAACATTACATTTAATATTCTTACATCTCACACATGGACAATAAATTTTGATACCAACAAATTTTTTATTCGCACTTTCTAATTGAAATGCCAATCCAAGAACATGATCACTCTTCTCTTATATTGTTGAAAATCGTCGTATCTCTTATCCATGTTTTATCTATTTCGCTGCACAATCTAATAAATTAAATTATATGTACTCTTTACTCTTTTCTCACACTATAGATATGAGGTAGGGAACATAGTAAAAGATCAAAGTTGAATATAATTGCAAAGAAAATGAAACAAACTATTCAAAGAAGATATTTTGTATAGTTTAGTATAGTAATAGTGTATGATTGTCAAGAAGATGGATATTATTGCAAAGAAAACATAATAATATTGTGTTATAGTAATTTTGTACCTTTTTCATGGAGCAAAATGGAGAAGAATAAACTTAAAGGACTGTTGGTAATCACCAGAAATTAGATGTAGGAAGCTGACGAGCTCGAGAGTAAACGGGAAGGCGATGGAGACGTCGGGCAGCGGGGGGGGGGGGGGCGTGGGAGCTTATATTGAAATGGGAAAGTGAGGAGGTCGAAGGTATTTTTTCGATCTGACCATCGGGGAGGTCATTTTGACCATCCCCAATAGTTACGTCTAAGTGAAAATATCTACTCCGCACCCGTGGGGGACGGTCACGAGCGAAAAAACGAGATGGTCACTAACGACTGTCCCCTTTGGTCCATCACCCAAGGTCCTAGTTCGGTCACGACGCCAACAGAAAACATTTGGGAATGGTTAGAATCGTCCCCAAAGGCCTCTCAGGAGGGAACAATTAAGCAGTAACTTGATTATGGCAGAGGGGACGATCGTTAACAATTGTCCCCTGTGGTCCACCACCCATGGCCCCAGATCGATCGCAACACCAAAAGAAGACTTTTGGAGACGGTCAGAATCGTCCTCAAAGGTTCTTCAGGAGGGAAAAATTGAGCAGTGCTTTGATTATGGCAGTGGGGACGGTCGTTAACGATCATCCCCTTTGGTCCACCACCCTGGCCCCAAATCGGTCGCGACACCAACAGAAGACATTTGGGGACGGTCAAAACTATCCCTAAAGACCCCTCAAGACGGGAAAATTGAGAGCGCCTTTGTTATGACAGAGGTTAGTCAACCACCCATGACCCCAGATCGGTCGTGACGCAACAGAAGATATTTGAAGACGGTCAGAACCGTCCCCAAATTCCCCTCAGGAGGAAAAAATTGAGCAGTGCCTTGGTTATAGCAGAGGGGACGGTCGTTAATGAACGTCCTCTTTGGTCCACCACCCATGGCCTCAAATCGGTTGCGACGCCAATATAAGACATTTGGGGATGGTCAGAACCGTCCCCAAAGGCCCCTCAAGAGGGAAATTTTGAGCAATGTCTTGGTTGTGGCAGGGACGGTCGTTAATGACCGTCCTCTTTGGTCCACCACCCATGGTCTCAGATCAGTCGCGACGCTAATAGAAGACATATGGGGACGGTCAGAACCGTCCCCAAAGTACCCTCAGGAAGGGAAAATTGAGCAGTGCCTTGGTTATGGTAGAGGGGACGGTCGTTAATGACCGCCCCTATTTCCTCCTTATAAAAAGAGACGATGCTCCGCAGACTGTCTCTTAGTATGTGGATATTGGTGATGGTTGTCGTACGATCGTCCCCGAAACATATCAATAAGGACGGTCAACATGGAACCATCATCAATTATCATCCCGAAAAGCCTAAATTCTTGTAATAAGGATTGGGTTTTATTGTGGTCTGGTTGATTGGTGTAAATAGTAAGGAATTCTTCTGATTTTTATTTTTAATCAGTAGAAAATTCTAATACCTTTAAAATTATATATTGTACATATTTTCTATTTTTTATAATTTTATATGATTTTTATATACTTTTAGTAGTTTGTGATTTTATGGTATATATTGTGTATTTTTAATTGATTTTTGGATATGTATAACTATGTAATAATAGGTTTGTTATATGTTTTTGTATAATTTTATTCAGCATATATATTAATGATTTTTTAAAGTAAAAGAGTAAAGTTTAGTGTTTTTTATTTATTAAAATAGTAAATGATAATATTCTTGAAAACAAATATTATATATAACATAGTATATTATTACGTATTTTAAATATTTTTGTTTTTATTTATTTTACATATTATAATTAATACAACACTCCTAATATTTGTATATTTAATGAGTAGTGTTAGAACTAAAGTGTAATTATAGAAGACTTTTTCACCCGCGTGCAATATAGAAAACGAGTAGTGCGAATATGCAAAAAAAACACCATGTATCATGTGTGCGACCGCACATGATATCAACCTATCAGGACCTATTCGCAAAATCACAAATATTCGAGGTTTGAGTGCAAATGTTTCATCTCACCACGTACTATCCAAGTGCTTTTGGCTTAAGCGGTGCGCGACTCAGATCTATCTCTTGCTTTGATTTGATGAACTAAAATCAAACACGTGGAGCTCTTCTATAACTAGATTGAATGGACTGGACATACGGTGTAGTTCGGAAATGAGGTTTAGATCTAGACCGTCGACTCGTGCCCCTTCAACCAATCAATCGACAGTGATATTAAAACTTAGATCACATCATGGTTGTTGGCTTCTCTCTTCATGTTGTTAGAATCTTGTTCTTAATGTTTGTTTTAAAGTTAACACCCACATATTGTATCTACTTGCATTTGCATATTATTTTGGAAACATCATTCTCAAGCTCATGATCTCAAGTGTAGATTCTAAGAAGTTTTTATCTTATTATGATATGTCATCAATCCTAGATTTCTATAATTATTGTTTAAATACAAATGTACTGGGTGTCAAAGAATTACATCTTCTTACTATCACATTAGAGTTACTTGTGTTTCTCACAAAGTCAACTTCAAAGATCAAGCCAAAGACCCATTCAACCTTCAAGACTCAAGTCGATCGATCATACATTTCATGTTGATCGACCAAAGCATGATGGGTCAAGCTTCCAATATACCTCATTTCAATCGATCATACTTCAACTTTGATCTGTAAATCCTTATTGATCAGCAAGTTATTTTATTACCTATGATTATTTGAATGTTTCCTCGAATTGAATGTTGTACTTGATTGATCAGTAAGACTTATGATCGATCACACTTTAAATATTTGAATTGTGTAACTAACTGAATTGATCGACTTCCTTGATTGATCGATCGTAGCTTTCAGTCTGATCGATCAATTTTTTTATTTTTGAATTTGAAGCTTACTTTAGCCCTTAATAGTTACACCCTTGAAACCTTATAAAAAGAGATTCCTACCCTCTCTTTTCAACACACAACTCAGCTTGAGTCCTTTACAACTATCTAAGCATCTTTCTCTCACTCTTTCTTTACAATTCTTGAGTGTTCTTCATTCTTTAAAGAAATATGTCAACGTTTTGCGAGGAAGTTATTCTTGGTCCATAGCCAGCTCTTCAAGCTCTCCGTGTAAAGTCAAATATCTTTTTAGGCTATTGAAAAATCGGTAATATTTTTCTACAGATAGCTTTCAATTACATTAGAGATATATCCATCTGAATTTGTGTTGTGGTTAATATGTCTGCTATATTCTCTATTGTGTTATCTGATACTAACTTTGATTTTGGTATATTTATAATCTTTCAAAGTTCAGATAATTGTTTATCTTGTTTTACTGTCCCCTTTCTATAGATACTTTAGGAGTTTTCTCTGCAAGCAGTTCGAGATGAAGTATCAAGTGGTGTTGCAGCTAAGTCCTATTGTAGTGGTGACTTTGGTGTTTGATCTAAAGTTGTGACTATGGTGTATGACCCAAAGTTGTAAACTATCAATATTGTAATCAGTTGAGATATATGTCTAAATATCTCCACATATAGTGAAAAGGTTGACTATCTCATCTAATAAGGAATCCTAAGCGAGAAGGATTAGGTTGTGATTTTTACCCCCTTGGGTTTCCATGTAAACATCATATATACTGTGATTGTTATCTAGTGGATTGTGATATTGTTTAGATATTGTTGCTTGGTAATTCGTAAAAAAAATATCTACTATACTCCATTCACCCCACTTCCCACCCACCTCCTGATTATCTGATAATCGGCATGCCAAAGCTAACAAGGTAGGCAAGCAATTATTGTGTTGACCAATCATTAAAGAAGCAACAATCAACCCATGAATATATTAAGCGATAAAATGTGTGAGTCAAAATTTATTATAACTCGTAATAAAATGTGGATATGTGTAAGCAGTTTGAGAGTAGAACATTGTGAGCAAATGTGGGTAGGTAATTATTAATAATTATTTCTATTTAGTAATATTTATTTTGTATATTTCTTGTTTTTCTTATTTTTATGTGGTTTTTTAGTTATATTTAATTTTTTATAGATCTTTTATTTGTTTTATATATTTTTTGTTTTAATTTTTACTTTTATATTTTATTTTAAATTTTCAAAATTTTAATTCCTTTTAAATTTTTAAAATAAAATATATGGTAATATATAATAATAATATAGATATTATATCTTATATAATTATTATAAAGTTTATATATAATATAGCTTAATATATTTATAAATAAGTCAAAATATATTAAAATAATAGAAAATATTTTTGTATTTTTTTATTTTTCTCTATTTTGGTAATTTTTAAATAATCTTTCTGATGTTATGATTTAAAGTAGTTAAATGTACACAACAGTGAATAAGTTAAATATATGAAGTACTTTATTGTTTAATAAATATAAATAAGTCCAAAATTAACCCTAATCTATTCTTATTATATAGCATGTATAATAAAGAAAAATAGAAAATAGAAAGATATATTTTTGGTTTTTATATATTTTCTACTAATTTTTATAAGAATGTAAGGTTTTGTGATTTTTATGGTTCATATTTTGAATTTTTTAGTGATTTTTGGATATATGGTATTTTATAGTATAGTATAGTATAACATGTAATGTAATTTTTTAAAATTTTGAAAAGGTTTTGTATTTTTACGGAATTTTTTGTCTAAACAAGAAATAAAATATGTGTTTTATATTTTTATAAAATATGAAAACTAATTTAAATATCTAAATAAATGTATGTGTGAACAAGCAAGGTATCATGAATCTATACTAATTTCCTAATATTTTAAGAGTAATAAAAATATTTAATATACATAAAATACAAGAAATAAAAATGTTCCAGCTCCCATGAACCAAAATGCAATTATATTAATTAATGCATGCATTTAGTAACACATCTAAGGAATTTAAGGGTATGCACACAAATATTACAGTGTCTCACGTGGCTCTACACGTGAGTCGGAAGGACCAAATAGCAATATCAAAGAAGTTAAGTATCTATTATGCAGAATGTCCCAAAATTAGTACACATTCTATTTAATTTACAAGACGAATTCATAAAATCGAAAAGGCATGGCGATATGCTCGGAATTTACCCCTATAGGCACGTGAGGGAGGTGTACGCCTTGATGTTGTGGCTAAGGGTGCCACGTAGCGACATATGACGAAGGTTGGGCGTCCTTTTATTTTATATGAACATCCCAGATTAGATATGGGTCATGACTCTGATCGGATGACTATGAAGCAGTCCTAAAGAATATGGAAGAACACTTCCCGGATACTCGTTTAATCGGTGATTCCTCTCGCCTCCGGTGACCAGGCGTGATGTTGATCGACCCTTCATGCTTTTGGGACCTTATTGCACCTACATGGGACTCAAATGGCTCCAGAACTCGTCGGAGGAGGCCTGACAGGTTCTTCTTGATCCGGCACCTAGAAAGTGAGTTCCTCGATCAATTTGAGCTCCAGGTTGAGTATCTGGCCCCGTCACCTGCACAAAAGTCACAAGGGCTCGAGAGGGAACATCCTCGACCCAAAATGAAGCTAATTTGCACGAGAAATGAGGTGATAGACATATCATTGGTGAAAGCAGTAGATGGAGATATGATTCCTCCATCCTTTCAGGATCGAAGTGGATTGGGTGAGGGATTTAATGAAGAAATGAAAGAGGAAGGTGATGAGATGGCTTGCAGGTCGAGACAATGGTCGGAGCATGGTGAACGGGTGGCCGGAGTACTAGCTCCGACGAACAACGATTTAAAGAATTTAGCTAAAACTAAATGAAATTAAGCTAAACTAAGATTAGCACATGATAAGGTCCATATGGACAATAAAATGAGCCACTCGTAATTTCTAATCAAATGTCTTCAAGTCAATACATGTGCAAAAACAAACAACAATCAATAAAGTATATTAGAAAAATAATACATTGAATTGTCATTGGACATTAAAGGAAAAATACATCAACCATACAAGAACTCATCATCCATGAAATCTGTCCCATACAACCATACAAAAACTCATCATCCATGAAATCTGTCCCATACCCTTCCGCTTTATCCTTATCACTACTTGGTACTAAATGAATAAAAAGAAGTTATTAAATAAATTGATAGATAGCTTACTATTATTATATGTTAGAAAATCTTACTCGAAGGAGATGCTGCAAGTCGGGATGGAATCTCAACTACTTCATTCATATCAGTGATAGTGTCATCACATACATCTATATATACACCATCATGTGAGTTATGCATGAATATGCTTAAAATAAGATGAGAAAATTGTAAACAATTGTTTACCTTTGAATTCATCTTTCAACCAATCTGGGCTACAGATCAATGCCTCCACCAAATCAGAGTCCAGTCTGCTGCAATATGCATCAACTACTCGACCTCCAATGCTAAATGCATATTCACATGCAACAATAGACATTGGAACCCTAAGAATATCCTAAGCTATTTCCCAAGAATAGAAAATCTCCCGACATTCTATTTCCACTATCCTAAAATATAAAATTTAATTTCACTTATCTCCTTCCATCTCAAATACTTCTCTTTCAAATACTCATCCAACTTAATTTTCAATTGTTGAGCATCTTTGTCATCCATAAGCTCGGCAAATCTACTCTTTTTTTTCCTCCGGTGGATGACTAGGAGATGTAGACATGGCACACAACACATTCACTGGAGTCCCAGCAGAAACATATGTATGAAAAATATTGATAATAATATCATAGAGTCCTATACTTTCTCATTCCATCAGGTTGATATATATCCTTGTAATAAAGGACAACTGCCTTCACTTTATAGCGAGGAACCAAAATAGAAGCAATTGCAAGCAGTTGGTTGCATATATCCCAGTATTTGTCAAATTCCTTTTTCATTACAGTTGCCATGGAAACAATTATGCTATCATTACTTTTTAACCATTTAACAAAAGGTAGTTGAATCTCACGTAATTCAATAAAAAATATTTGAAGTGACATTATTTGAACCAGACAACAACTATGTAGCATCATAAAATTATTTTAGGAACTCCTCCAAAAATTTGATGTAGCCCCACTCATCATCACTTAATCCATGAATATAATTTACATCATAGAATCCAAATATTTTAAAAACATCCTTATAATCCAAAGAAATTGACAACATAAGGTAAGTGAACTTCCATCTCGTGCAACAATCAAATGATAAAGATTTTTTGGGACCAAAACCAATATGTTTCACAGTCTTAAAAAAATGTGCCTCCATCTGAGGTGAACGTTACATATTTTATGCTCACTCACACTTTCTTTATTGACTTAGAGATCTTCAAGCCATCATGAACAATGAGATTAATGATATGTGTTGCACAACAAACACGAAAAAATAGATCATTGGAAATCAATGAATCTCCCAACCGAGTTTTGATAAGCCTCAGTGCAACATCATTAGTCCTATCATCACCAATTTTGACCATGAATAATTCTGATATATGTTCCACTCAAACATGCGAATTAAAATTTATTTGTTAATATTCAAACTCGTGGAGCCATTGACTATAAAAAAATTGATGATTCTCTTTCATAAGTCCCAAGAATCAATAATGAAGTGAGCACTAATGCAAAGATAGGACTTGGTTTATGTGGATGTTATCCATTGTAAGTGAAATCCGAGAAGATAAGTTCTTAAAGACATGATACAACATTTTCTTCTCGTCATCAAATACTATCTTGCACATATTCACCATTGTTATGCGAGTTGGAATCTTGTGCTGGGGGCGAAGAGATAAAGCATATGCTCGAAAAGCAAAATGGAATATCATAATAAAAGGATATTGATGAACAATAATGGCTTTAGCAAGGAGCACCTGACTCTTCTCAACATCAAAAAGTATAATTCATAATTACGCTGCTTCCATCTACTTTTAACATTGAATGAATTTATTATCGAATGTGCTCTTCTTAATTCCATTTGGACAACATTTCGAGCATGGGACGGGTTGTTCCTTGATACACCACTTGCATTGCCATGTCACACTCAGATGTCTTTCCATCTATTGTCATTTGTTCTTTTATGTAAATTCTATCAAAATCCAACCACACATCCGAGGTGAGTTTTTCCTATTTCTTAGGTTTAGGATTTGTATCTTTTTTCTCAACATCAATACTTGAAATTTCAATAGATTGAATAGTGCTCATTATATGAAGAATGATCAAATATCTACACAAAAATAGATTTATCATACAAACATGGTAACAAAGGATATCACAACGCAAAAAAAGAACAATTGTATGCAAAACACTAGGCAACCAAATTTTAAAAGATTAAAAATTACTTTTTTGAGGTGGAAAAATAGTTCTGTATAACTTTAAGATATATTTTTAAGCATCAAAAATACATTTCAGCTAGGCATATGCAACTAAACTATTAGCATTATATATTTGGGGATTGTTGGAATATTTTTCGGTGCAAAATAACTATAGCCGAACTTCAATAGAATATCAACAGTAGTTCCAATCAAATGTCTTAAAAGTATGGACACGGACAAAATCGGAGTCAGTTGCTTGAAGTTATCATTGCTATATTGGGATCGAGATGTAAAAAGGACACTGATGAATCCCGTATTCATCATGCTAAATTTGATCAATTAGGCTCGGTTCCCCAAAATTCACATGCATTTAGTCATTAATAGTGCATCATTAGCATTCATACATGTGTAAAGTATATTTGCATTTCATCGTGCATAATTGCATTAAAAATCCCAAGTGTAAATTAGCCCAAAAAGCCGTGAACTTCTCTTATTTTTAGATAATTTATCCTAACTCTGATTGACCCCGAACCACCTCCATTGTGTAGGTATTACTAACATTATTAAATAAAAATATAAAAAATTTTGTAACTCAAATAAGTGTCAAATAATCCCAAAGTTTAATTTCACATCTGACAGACTAAAATGAGCATATCTCCCACATACAGTGTCCGATTTTGGTCCACTCACTTTTAAAGTACTTCAAATACCTTCAAAACAAGACCCAATTTCGTAAAATTCAGAGCTCTTATGTGAAAGTTGGGTTTTGGACCTCTTTTGCGCATTTTGACTTCTTTCTATTTTTGACATGAGTTTTTATGTACATAATTAACCCTTTTAATTTTATTTCTTATTCATTTGTGTTCTTTGATGAAAGTTTTATTAAGCGACATAAAAATCCAAACCTAGATTAAAATTGAAATCAAAGAAACTGATCGAGTCCAAGTGTCCGTTGTGAGCCTGTTCAAAAATTGTGTGTTTCTTACTTCTATTTTATTTTCCTATTTTCTTATTTATTAAAAATAAAAAATAGATTAGTGTGTAAATATTTTTTTATATTTTATAGCATGGGATCAAATTTCGCCGAAATTCGGTCGAATTTCGGTTTCGGTGGGTAACCGAAATTCGACCGAAATGGCCTATATCGGCCGATATTTGGGTGCCCTAGTTCAAAAACCGACCAAAATGACCGAAATTTCGGTCGAATTTCGACCGAAATTCGACCGAAATTTCGTTTCGGTCAGTCACCGAAAAGAAACCGACATCCGACATTTAAGGCCTTGTTTTATAGTACTTTTTATAGAATTTTTATCCTCTCTAAAACCATCAAAAAAATACAAAACCCCAAAAATCTGGTTTTCTATACGCATGGAGAACCACCAAAAATTCCACTTCGCACAGATGACCTTTTTTGCTCCCGATTCCTTCATGAAACTTGTATATCTCGTCCAGATGAACAACTTTCGTGAGGAAATTTTTTGATCCAAGGTCTTCTCTTATTTCTTTTTCATTTTTTTCCTTTGTAATTTTGATTTTTTTGGGGTGCCATGTGGCAGCCCCTGGGCATGCCACGTGTCACCCCCACCTCACCCATTCTCTCTCCTTCCCTGGGTCGCGTGCCCAGCACGTGATCCCACCTTCTTCCCCATCTAGCCGTTTCCCCCTTCCCCCCTCAGTCGTTCCTCCACCACCTCTCCTCGTAACGGCCATCGCACCCGCTTCTACCGGCCGTTACGAGGCCAACCAAGCATCCCTTCCGTGTAACGCCCCTCCGATCGCCCTCCTATAAAGAACTCCTCCTTGTCGGACGCAAAAAAGGATCCGCCCTTCTCCAAGCTCGCCTGCGATAGTAGCACAACGCTCCTGGTGGCATGATCCACGACAACCCATTGTTGTGTCGTTGCCTCCTTGCAAGTAGCAGAGCCTCGAGGTCTCCCTTCGTCGGACCTCTGAGGCGACAACTAGGAGAAGGCCCTGCTCCTCCTCCTTTGGGATATTTCCATACTCAACCATCTTCTCCCCGTGCTTTCCAGGAAATTTTCGTCTCCTTACTTTCTTCCTTAATCTTCTCCTCTATTGCAGGTTCGTCGCTTCACTTTAGTGAATCGCTCGTAGCTGGCTGCCCCGCCCCTGCCTCACCTCTTGCCTACGGCCGGTCCGCTCCCCGCCTCCGCCACACACCACCGTAGCCACGACTGAGACCTCCTCCGCAGGAGTGCAGCTTCGCCGCCCTCGCCGCATTTCCAGCCTACGCGCAAGGCCCTGTCGTCCCCGCTCCGGCCTCAGCTCTGCCTGCCATCGCGACGTACAGTCGTCGTTGGATCGGGCGGTGGCCCTTGATCCAACGACCCCGGAGCACCCACGTGTCGCCCCCGTGTTGCCTTCCAAACCTCGAGGCTCGGGGCATCCGAGCCTCCAGCCACCGCCACCAAGGCTCGGGAGCTCCGAGCCTGAGGTTCTCCACCCGAGCCTTTGGTCCGGCTCCAAGCATGTGACTCGTGCCTGAACCACAGGTTCTATCTCCCCCGAGCCTCAGCCTAGCTGTCCGAGCCTGCTGGTGCACTTGTGACGCACGTGCGCGTGGGAAAATTGCACTGAAGCCCCCGAAAGTTTCTGAAAATGTAAATATACCCCCGTCAGGTAAATTGCAGAGGGGCCCCTCCAACTTATATAAATTATAGATAAGCCCCTCTAGGGACCTTTTTGAAAGAAAACTCTATTTTGCTTATAGACCCTACAATTTCATTTTAGCATATCTTTCTCATACGAACTCCATTTTTAGCATATAATATGTCATTTTGAAGCTCTTTTCATGCTCTACTATTGAGCATAATTTGTGGACAGATTTGAGGTTGTTTATTGATAATTATCATTTGAGGATATCTATTGACATATGTAGGCTAATTTTGACATATTTGTGCTTGACAAATTAATGATAATTTTTGCAGGAATTCAGATGAGGAATTTAATCTAATTAACCCTGCATAATCAATGTTGATCATTCTCAATAGTTTAGATTTCATAGGGGATTATTTTAGATCAATTCCTCTAAGATTTTTGCCAATTATAAGAGGAATTGAATCAAAGAAATTTGGATGTTGGATATCTTGCTTCAAATTATTCTGAGCATAAATTTATTAACATGAAGCAAGGAGTCAGATCCATTTTGATTTGTGATAATTTTTTTTGAAATTATTGATCATATTATTGGAGGATTTAACACGTATTCACAGATCCTGGGCATAATCTCCTTTGTTTATTTTCCTTGCATCACATTTGCATCTCATCGCATTATACGTTTTCTCAACATAGAAATTAATCAAGCATTAGTTAATTATTTAATTTAAGATCACACAACTAAGAATCACCGTTCCCTTTGTTCGACCTTGGTAGACTTGCAAAGTAAAAATATTCCACAACATTCAAGGTTTGTGGTATTTTGATCGACCGATTTTTGCCTCCTATACTACAATTTATTATTATTAAAGAGACGGATTTCACATTCATCAAATGGCATCGTTGCCATTGGAATTCCAAAAATTTTAATATCTGATGGGGGAAGCCACTTTGTCAACCGGGAGGTGAAGAAGTTGACTAAGGAATATGGCATCGAGCACCGTGTCGCTACTCCTTACCATCCACAAACCAATGGCATGGCCGAGGTGTCAAACATGGAGGTTAAAGGAATTTTACAGAATCTCGTCTGCAATGACAGGAAGAATTGGTCCCAACTACTGGACCAAGTTCTATCGGCTTATCGGACGGCTTATAAGACCCCATTGGGAACCTCCCCGTTTCGAATGTTATATGGAAAGCCATGCCATTTGCCCGTAGAACTCGTACATAAATCAGAATGGGCAATCAAAAAAATTTAATTGGAACTGTCGCCAAGGAAAGAAGAACCGAGAGATGGATTTGAATGAACTATCCAAAATCCGAAATCATGCTTATGAAAACAACACCATTTATAAAGACAGAATAAAGAGATGGCATGACAAGAACATTCGAACAAAGATCTTTATCCCAGGGCAGAACGTTTGGTTATTTAATGCAAAATTGAAAATTTTCCAAGGTAAATTGAAATCAAAATGGACGGGACCCTTCATTGTAAGAGAGGTACACAATAATGGTAGTGTTGAGATCTCAAAGACCGCAGATAGCACGCAAACATCTATAGTCAATGGTCAGCTACTTAAACATTTTATCGAATCCAACGAGCAATTAGTACAAGTTGAACAGATTTCCTTCACTCAGGGCATAGCTTTTGACGAAAGATTTGATCTGCCCAGATAAACTACCTCTCTGGAACCAATACTCTTCTGTATATCCATCTACCCGCTATCGGTCCCTGATACTTAGTTTAAGGGGACTGATTTCATTGTGTATACATCACTTCTCCTCTTTCTATTATTGACCCATCTATACTTAGTACGAGCTATGTCTACATTTCACTTTGTGCCATGAGGACATAGCACAAGCTAAGTATAGGGGGTGTGTTTGTATATATTCTATCTACTTTATCCATAGCTCGTACTTTTATTGTCTTCATCTAACATCGGGGATGGGTACAAGTAGTATGTATTATACATGTTTTTCTAAAAAAACTTTTTGCATAAAAAATATCACTCATAGTCTTGCATTTCATCAAGCATTTCATGCATTCCTTGATTGATATAATCCTGACACATTGATTTAGCCAAAATTCACGGAGTCTAAAAATGGTATCTCACACAAGGCGGAGACAACCGTCGCTGTGACGACTCACAATGAACTCTGGACTAAAGTCAACAATTAACCCACACTAAAGATCAATAAATTAGAAATAATGTGGAGTTAAAATTTATTTTTAACTATGCACAAATGATGTAAAGGGCAAGTATGCAGAGAGTTCGAACACAGGGAGCAAGCAGGGTAATTCAAACAATTGTGCTCAAGTGAATGTGTGTGTCAAGTGTCTACACTAAGCAAACAAGCAAAGGATACTTTTTGTGGGTTTTTAATTTTTAATTTTTTTATTTTAATTAAATTTTTAATTTTGTATTTTGATTTTTAATTTTCTGATTTTTATAATTTTATATTTTATATTTTTCTATTTTCTTTTTAATTTCTTTTTCAATATTGGAATATAAGGACAAAGTAATGAAAGACTAGATAAAGTATTTATAAAAATATGCAAAAATAACCAAAAATTCAGAAATAAAATGTTTTTGATATTTTTAGGATTTTCTACTATTTTTGTGATTTTTGGGGATTTTTCAAAGTGTTTTTGGTATTTTTAAATACTGAAATAAGGGAAAACAGTGTAAAATGTGCTGGCTGTGAGTAAAATAGGAGTTAAAAATAGCAAACAGCAACTAAAATTTTTCACACTAATTTTCAAATGAAGAGAACAAAATATAGAACAAACAGAACCTGAGTTTGTATTTTTTTGGAGTTTTCTTTGATTATATATATATTTTTTGAAGTTTTAGAGTGTTTTTAAATTTTTAGTGTTTTTCTTTTGAGATTTTTAGTGATTTTTGGACTGACACTAAAATAGTTAAAATACACACTAGATAATTTTTTTTGGAATTTTTCGAGACCTTTTAATATTTTTTTGGTATTTTCTAAGCTAGACAGTGAATAAAAAGCATGTTTTTGATTTTTAATAAATATGAAAATAAAATACAATCAAAATCTAAATTTATAGCGTGGAAGCACAAGTTCACAGGAGCTAATCCCTATTTTTGTGGAATTTTTGGCTTAAAATGATAGGTTGAATGATTAGAACAAGCATCCAATCATTAATCAAGCCTAGCAGGGGTATATTTGCAATTTCTCAAACATCCAGGGGCTCACATGCAATTTTCCACAAAGTTTTAAAATAAATATGCTATTTTTAGGGCCAAATAGCAATCATAAGACCCGCAAGGGTATCGATGTAAATTGCCCCCCAGGGCGCGTGACTCGCACGCACCTGGCAGGGACCAAAATGTGATTTTCAAAAATCATGGGGGCTTTCTTGCAAAATTCCCAAAAATATAACACTTAATATCCAAATCTTGGTACTGAAACGAAATCAAACAAAGACCGAGGGCCCCTCTGCAAAATGCCCCCACCTCACGTGTACAGGTCACGTGAGGTGACGTGGCAGGGGACCTAAACGCAAATAAAGTAAAGACGAGGGTCTTTTTGCAATTTTTACAAAATATTTAAACTACGCAATAAAGTTTCTGGACTAAATAGAAATTACAAAACAAGCGGGGGTTGACTGCAAAATACCCTCGCTTAGGCGATCCGACGACGGTGGCGAAGCTGATGACGCGTGGCGGACATCCAACGGTTGGGCGTCCGGGCGCGATCCAGCGGCGTAGGTCACGCCACTTATCCACGTGGCGTCTTCTCCATGCGCGATGACGGTTCGTCCATGGACGTCTGAGATCAGATCTCAGATGAGATCCAACGGTAACGGGAGCTGACGATCGGACGGTCCACGTTAGACCTGGGGCGGCTCCAAGATCCAACGGCTGGGGAGGCAGGTGGAGGAGCACGGAGGAGCTCCGGCTGGGCGAAGTTCCTCGAGCTCCTCCGTCCGACTCCGGCGTCATTTGGGCTCGCAAAATGGTCGAGGAGGCTCCGGCAGGGGTAAGCTATCGTCTGGAAGCGGCAAAGATCACCGGCGTGCGCCGGTGCTCTCGTGCGGTGGTGGCGGAGCTGTAGGCGTCCAACCTCCTCCGGCGAGGGGTCAAAATGGCTCCAGACACGTCGATATGCTCCAGTACCTGCACAAAAATGTTACTGAGGTCAAGGGCAAAATGCCTCGACCTCAGGTGGCTCTCGGAGTGGAATAAAGGGTGAAATGGGAACTCGCCGGAGTTGCGCTCCGGCGAGGTGATCGATGAAGCGATTCTGATGGGCGATTAGATGAGGAAAAATGCTCGGAATGACCCTAGGGATACGATGAACACTAAGGGGATAAAAAGAGATGAAGAACAGCCTCGATGGCCTGGGGCCAGAGGGTAGATACCTCGACGGCGGCGCTTCGCCGGAGGTGTGCAACGTGCGACGGTCAGGCGCTCTCCCTTCGCCTGGAAGCCTGGGGCTCAGAGCTGTCACCTCCAGGCTCCTTTTGCTCGACCAAGGGGGGCGGATCAGTGGTTATTCGCGGTTCAAAATTCAAATGGAATCAGACTTGGGTTTTTAAGGGGTTGACGAACATGGTGGAAAGAACGAGGCCTCTGGCATGATGCAGTGGTCTTCAGCCCAAGGTAATGCTTGGGCGAGGATCCTTGATGCTCGAGCTTCAAAAGTCGTGAAGGGTGGAAGATGTTTTGGTGAAAGGGCTGGCCTCGAAAAAGGTGGAAGAAGGGGGGTCAACACACTCTGACAAGCTACAGGAGCTGGGTCAGAGAGTTGATCGAGGTCAATTCTCAGACCCTCATGGTTGGTCCACGTGGACCAACCAGGAAAAACCCTGGAAAAACCTATTAATAAATCATTTTAAAATAGCAGATGGTGTTATTTTAATTAGGTGATAAAATAAAAAATGTTTAAAATTTTATCTAGTATTTTATTCTGATTTTTAATTATTTTTATGAGTTATATTTTTACAAGTTGCTTTTATACCCCTATACAGGTATATTACCTATATATTTTAATATTTTATTTTTATTTTGTGTATTTTAATTCTATTATTTTTATTTATTACTTTATAAAATTATAACATACTTTTATATACACAAATATATTTTTATTTTATTTTATTGATGTGTTTTGTACATTTAATAAAATATGAATCAGTATTGTATAGGTATAGGTATAGGTAGTATACCTATGTGTTCTTTATATAAGTATTTTTATTTTGTATTTTCTTTACATTTTTATTCTAATTTTAATGCACATATATATTATAAGTAATATTTACATAATTACAAAAATATAAAAATCTAAAAATAATGAATAAATAATAAATTGAATATTTTAATCAGTACACTTATATAATGTGGGTCCAAAACTCAACTTTCAAACCGTAGCTCCGCCAAATGCGAAACCATCACCATTGGATAGATTATTTTATTCTATATACAATTAAAGGTAAGTATGCTGCATTTGGAGTTGTCAGTTGTGAGATACGGGTCTGGGAAGTTGGGATTCTGGATCTTTATTCAGACCATAACTTTTTGTCTGTACATTATTTTTCTGTGAAATCAATTTTGTATTTTTCTTTATAAAATTATCTACAATTTCATGTATAAAGTTTCTTTATTTGATGTATAAAAAGTGGAACCAAAAATAGGTCCCAAAATGAATAAAGAATTGATAGAACATATATGTATTTTATCTGTATTCTTGACCTTATCTCCCCCTACTTTATTCCTTGTCAACCTATTCATCAAGATGCCTAGGTCTCGGGGTTTCGGGTCATAAAATATTTATAATATTTTATTCTTTTTCTTTTCTTTTGTTTATTCTATAATTTTGGCTTTAATTACAGTGTTTTATACACTATTTACAGGTACATGCATGAATGCTAAGATGATGAAATAAAGGGTATTTACAGACATTTGCTAGGGTTTTTGGTGCCAAAATGATAAATAAAGATGATGAAATGTGGATTCATCACACATTTACTATCACTCAAGGCTTGAGGATTTTTTAGGACACTTGATTTCTGAGATCTTGAGAGTCTGGGTTAACATGCCTTAGTCATTAGGATTTTTGAAGTTAATAATCCACACTTCCCTAGTCTGAAAGATTTGAGCGCTATATTGCACTCTTCATCTCTACCTTCAAAAAGAATATGATTAGCACAATCACTTTCACAACTTCATGATTAATGAGATGAGTTGGGTTATCACTTGAGGAACTGGGACTAGAGATTTGAGTTTAGACCCGATTTAATGATATTCGAGGGTGGGATAAAGACAATGAAGGCTTCAGAAAACCTGAGTGTCAGCAAAAACCTAGCCAGTATGTGAACAAGTTCATATGTTATATTTTTGATATTGACCTAAGTGCCAGGGTGTGTTGAAACTTAATGAAAATTGTGGACCAGTGTGCGCCAACTTTTGGTAAAAGCAGTTGAGCTAGCCAACAAAAGAAAAGAAAAAGAAATGTCATATAAAAGTTCTATCATCCAAAGTCAAATTCTAAATGAGATTCCACAAATGGCAAGCGCTCCCAAACATTTTCAAAGTATCCACTTGGACCAAGCGTTAATTAGGACCAAGGAGTCGGGCTGATACCGTAAAAGGGCTCTGCATCGTAAGCGATACAAGTTTGGGTGTCAAAGGTATCTTAGATACTCAAAAGAGACACACCCCAGTGTATTCTCAGAAAAACAAGTGCATATGACTCCAAATTCTCTTGACGGACACATTAATCAACAAAATAAAAATATACTTGTGATGAGTAGTAAGGCATTCGAGAGGCACCTTGTTCCAATGTAAGGGAGAGAAAATCAGACACAATCTTATGCTCTCCATCATCTGGCCGTCCATCTACACTTTCAAGTCTGACAAACTAATGAGACGGTTGACTGAAGCAAGAATAGACTTATTCCCTAGTGTTGTGGATTAGGTCTAGAGGAGAGTCTCTTGGATTAGAACTTTGAGTGATGTCTAGACTTGACTCTCATGAATGCAGTACACTAAAAATCATATCCTTATATTATATGTACAAATAGAGAGTCTGAAAATTAGAAAAGTAGGATTCCTTTTGATTAAAGCATGGTTGAGTCTAAAATTTTAAGATCACTCAAATTAAGGGTCTTCTATGAATTGAACCTTGAAAATTCACATGCACAGTCAAGGATGTATTCAACTAAGCCATTCATTCATTAATGCTCGGGGATGAGCATGGTTTAAGTATAGGGGGTATGATGAATCCCGTATTCATCATGCTAAAATTGATCAATTAGGCTTGGTTCCCCAAAATTCACATGCATTTAATCATTAACAGAGCATCATTAGCATTCATACATGTGTAAATTATATTTGCATTTCATCATGCATAATTGCATTAAAAATCCCAAGTGTAAATTAGCCCAAAAAGCCGCTAACTTCTCTTATTTTTAGATAATTCATCCTAACTCCGATTGACCCCAAACTACCTCCATTGTGTAGATATTACTAACATTATTAAATAAAAAATATAAAAAATTACTAACTCAATAAGTGTCAAATAATCCTAAAGTCTAATTTCACATCTGACAGACTAAAATGAGCATATCTCCCACATACAGTGTCTGATTTTGGTCTACTTACTTTTAAAGTACTCCATTTTCAAATACCTTCAAAATAAGACCAATTTCATAAAATTCGGAGCCCCTATGTGAAAGTTGGGTTTTGGGCCTCTTTTGTGCATTTTGACTTTTTGCTATTTTTGACCTGAGTTTTTTTGTACATAATTAGCCCTTTTAATTTTTACTTCTTCTTCATTTGTGTTCTTTGATGAAAGTTTTATTAAGCGACATAAAAATCCAAATGCAGATTAAAATTGAAATCAAAGAAACTGACCGAGTCCAAGTGTCTGTTGTGAGTCTGTTCAAAAATTGTGTGTTTCTTACTTCTATTTTATTTCCTTATTTTCTTATTTATTAAAAATAAAAAAATTAGATTAGTGTGTAAATAATTTTTTTGTATTTTTATAGAATTTTTACCCTCTCTAAAACCATCAAAAAAATTACAAAACCCCAAAAATCCGGTTTTCTATACACATGGAGAACCACCAAAAATCCCACTTCCCACAGATGACCTCTTTTACTCTCAATTCCTTCATCAAAGTTGTAGATCTCATCGATACAAACAACTTTTATGAAGGAAATTTTTCGATCCGAGGTCTTCTCTTATTTCTATTTCATTTTTCTTTCCTTTGTAATTTTGAAATTTTTTTGGGTTGCCACGTGGTAGCCCCTGGACATGCCACGTGTCACCCCCACCTCACCCATTCTCTTTCCTTCTTCGAGTCACGTGCCCAGCACGTGATCCCACCTTCTTCCCTATCCAGCCGTTTCCCCCCTCCCCCCTCAGTCGTTCCTCCACCACCTCTCCTCGTAACGGTCGCCGCACCCGCTTCTATCGGCCGTTACGAGGCCAGCCAAGCATCCCCTCCGTGTAACGCCCCTCCGATCGCCCTCCTATAAATAACTCCTCCTCGTCGGCCACAAAAAAGGATCTGCCCTTCTCCACGCTTGCTGGTGATAGTGGATCAACCCTCCTGGTGGCGTGATCCAGGGTAACCTGTTGCTGTACCGCTGCCTCCTTACGAGCAGCAGAGCCTCGAGGTCTCCCTTCCCCAGACCTTTGATGGTAACCCATTGTTGTACCGCTGCCTCCTTACGAGCAGCAGAGCCTCGAGGTCTCCCTTCCCCGAACCTTTGAGGCGACAACTAGGAGAAGGCCCCATGTCGCTCCTCCTTCGGGCGATTTCCATACTCAACCATCTTCTCCCCGTGCTTTCCAAGCAATTTTCATCTCCTTAATTTCTTCCTTAATCTTCTCCTCCGTTGCAGGTTCGTTGCTTCACTTCAACGAATCGCTCGCAGCCGGCTGCCCCACCCCCGCCGTACATCTCTCCTACGGTCGGTCTGCTCCCCGCCTCTGCCACACAATACCGTAGCCACGGCCGAGACCTCCTCCGCAGGAGCGCAGCTCTGCTGCCCCCGCTGCATCTGTAGACTACGTGCAAGGCCCCGCCGTCCCCGCTCCGGCCTCAGCTCCGCCCGCCATCGCGACGTACAGTCGCCGTTGGATCGGGCGGTAGCCCGTGATCCAATGGCCCAGAGAAGCCATGTGTCGCCCCCGAGTCGCCTTCCAATCCTTGAGGCTCGGGGCATCCGAGCCTCCAGCCACCGCCACCTAGGCTCGGGAGCTCCGAGCCTTAGGTCCAGCTCCGAGCCTGTGCCTCGTGCCTGAGCCACAGGCTCGGCCTCCCCCGAGCCTCAGCCCGGTCGTCCGAGCCTGCTGGCATACGTGCGACGCACGTGTGCGTGGGAAAATTGCACTGAAGCCTCTAAAAGTTTCTTAAATTGCAAATATACCCCTGCTAGGGGTAAATTGCAGAGGGGCCCTTCCGACTTTTTTAAATTACAGATAAGCCCCTCCAGGGAACGTTTTGAAAGAAAAACTCTATTTTATTTACAATTTAGTCCCTACAATTTCATTTAGCATATCTTTCTCATATGAACTCCGTTTTTAGCATATAATATGTCATTTTGAAGCTCTTTTCATGATCTACCATTTAGCATAGTTTGTGGATAGATTTGAGGTTATTTATTGATAATTATCATTTGAGGATCTCTGTTAACATATGCAGGCTAATTTTGACATATTTGTGCTTGAGAAATCTGTGATAATTTTTGCAGGAATTCAGATGAGGAATCTAATCTGATTAAACCTTCGTAATCATTGTTGATCATTCTCAATAGTTTAGATTTTACATGGTATTAATTTAGATCAATTCCTCTAAGATTTTTGCCAACTATTTGGGGAATTGAATCAAAGACATTTGGAGGATGGATATCTTGCTTCAAATTATTCTGAGCATAAATTTATTAACCTGAAGCATGGAGTCAGATCCATTTTGATTTGTGATAAATTTTGTGAAATTATTGATCATATTATTGGAGGATTTAACACGTATTCACAGATCCTGGGCATAATCTCCTCTGTTTATTTTCCTTGCATCACATTTGCATCTCATTGCATTGTACATTTTCTCAACATAGAAATTAATCAAGCATTACTTAATTATTTAATTTAATTTAAAGCACGCAACTAAGAATCACCGTTCCCTGTGTTCGACCTTGGTAGACATGCCAAGTAAAAATATTCCACAACATTCAAGGTTTGTGGTATTTTGATCGACCGATTTTCACCTCCTATACTACAATTCATTATTATTATTAAAGAGGCGGATTTCCTTTTCATTAGACACATTATGCATTATTTGGTGGTCATTTATAAATGCATATTCTTGATTTCGAGATACACCCAAAATAACCACAGTGTTGCTTGGTAATAAAATGAAAAATACAAATCGAATATAGATTTGGGAAGTGGGACTCATCAGTTCGTAACTAAAGTATCACTAAAAGCTATGAATGGAGAAGCTCACCTCAGTGGATGCCTCTTTCTAAAACCCTAGATGTCCTTGGAGGGGACGCAGGTGTGCAAACACAAGAGCTGCGAACGTGCCAAATGATGGTTGACGAGTGATGTCGGCATCAATAACGGAGGGGGGGGGGATGTTGGTCGGCAGGCGTGAGCCGTGACGGTCTCGAGGATGGTTGTCCAAGATCTTGGACATGAGTTGGGGAATGGAGGGAGAATAGGGTTTCAAGAAAGGGGAATGCCAGACTGTGGAATAGTGAAACATGAACCGATTGGGATCAGGGAATCGAGATTCATTTTCCAATTCCATGATGTGTTATGTGTTTAAGTGGTTTAAATTAACAAGAAATCCAATAAGCTAATGTTATTATATATATGGCTTGGGGAGCTTGCACCATGGTGAAAGCAACTTACATGCACCAAGGCCTATAGCCATTGGATTAAAATCCATCAAGGGCTCAAATATATCCACTTTACCTAAGAAAATCAGATTTCCGAGGGAAACAACAACTAACTTCCTCCCTCCTTTCTCTCTCTTCATGTGCCTTCCCTCCCTCATACCCCTCTCGCCTATGCTCCCTGCTTGGCGACATCCCTTCCAAGCAGCTGCATCCCCTCATCTCTCATCGTCCCTCATGCATCTCCCTCTCTCGCAGCGAGACGCGAGCCTCTCCATCCCCTCGATGTTCGTCGTGACAACATCTCAGGTAACAATGTGCATCCGTGCCCTATTTACGTCCTTCATAGCTCTCCTCTCATATCGCCTCAGCCTACCAATGGTGAGTCTCAGACCCATTGCTAGTGGAATGTGCAATCTCATATCAAGGATTTTTTTGGTTCACAACAAGAACATTATGTTAGGATTATTGCAAATTTAGAATTTATGTCGCTTCAGGTAATAATCGGAGAGCTGATTTGGGTGGCATGGTTGATAATATTCACATTATCATATTTTGGTGTTTATCCTCCAAGAGCATGCCACGCCCATTTGTTCACAAGGCGTTTAAGAAAATCTCATTTCCAAGGACCTCCCTTATCTCTCTTCATGTGCCCTCTCTCCCAACGGACCAAACCCCCTCTTCTCTTCCCACTTGCACTTGTCATTTCATCTCCCTAATCTCACCCGTCCAAATCCAATGATGAGTATGTCGCCTCCCTCCTCCCCTATGGCCACTGCAGTGGACTCCTTACCCTCTTATAATCGATCGAATCTGAAGTTGATCGTGCCATCTTCCCTCCCCGACAACTGCACATGGGCAATGGGCTCGTAGCCCTTTCCTCACCAATCCCTCCTCGACTACTATATACAGACGATGATCTCCTCCCCTTCTCGTCGACCATCGGAGCAGCCTCACACGTCTCTCTCCCTTGTAATTGCACCCACATCCGATGAGTTGACAATTGCACCACTTGCGTTATCTAAGGAGTTGACATCATTCAAGGAATCCACATTGTGAGTCCCCCTCGCAACCATCTTTCCCTAGTCCTCCGTTCAACAAGGTAGTGCATCATCCCACTACATACTTGGTAAGAGAAACTTCTCCATTGTTTACCAGTAATAGTATAAATGCATCAAGACTTGCAACAAGAGAACATAGTGAATTTTTTATTTGAAGGACCATTGGTTGTAGCAAATTCTTACTGTATTATATTCATTTTACAAGCTTTAGGTGCAACAGAGAGCATTTCAACATTTCAATAAAGAAGAATGTGCATCCCTAACCATATTTTGTTCATTTTTTATTTGAGGGATCAGTAATATCTATATATTTTTGTTACTTCTACTCCATGTTTATATTTTGTTAGCATGTTACTCATCATAAATGTATTTAAATGGCATTGAAAATTACTCCTGTTAACACAATTTCTTTTATGTTGAAAGAACAATACAATTTATATGATTCTTGCTATTTTGATTCATTGCATAGACATGTCAAAGGATGATAGAATTGTATTGGAGAAAGACTTTGAAGGTGATGAAGATGGGGAGGAGAATAGTTTGAATATACTAGATTGTATCGAAACATTTAATACAGAATTTGAGAAACCCGTTATTGGCATGGAATTTAAAATGGATGAAGATGCAATTAGTTTTTACAACTCTTATGCGAGCAGATTGGGATTTTCCAAACGAAAACATAAAGTGTATCAATCACAAAGAACAAATTTACCAATGGCTACGAAAATAGTATGTTTGAAGGAAGGATTTAAAGATATGAAGAATGATGGAAGGGAAATCAAATGTCGATGTCATACATGGGAGGGGTGTGAGGCATCAATTCATTTATCTGTAAATGAAGTTGGAATGCAGGTGGTTAAAAATTTCATGAAATACATAACCATGATATGACAAGTCGCTCCAAGGTATCCAAAATTCAATCACATAAAGATATTTCATCATGTGCCAGAGTATTAATTGACACATCGCATGGTTGTGGATTAGGTGCATCTAAAATTTCAAACGTTTTGAGTGCATCCGGTGAGAAGAATGTCACTAGCCAAGTTTGCAAAGATTAGACAAAATGCAAGCGGAAGAATAATCTTGGGCACGAGTGCATGGTAGTTGTGAGATATTTTGAAGAGAAGATGGACGATTTTTTCTTTAGATTTGAGGTAGATGAAAATCGAATGGTCGGAATCTTGTTTTGGGTCAATGGACGATCCCAGGCTTCTTACATGCATTTTGCAATGTTTTGGTGTTTGATACTACATACATGACAAATAAATTCTCAATGCCCTTCGCATAATTTACTGGAATAAATCATCATAGACAAGCTACATTATTTGGATGTGCATTAAGTGCATATGAAAAGCACTGAGACATTTTTTGGTTATTTCGTACTTGGTTGCAATGCATGCATGAGAACGAGCCTATTTCAATAATTATAGACCAAGATTCTGCAATGTGTGAAGCAATTGCATTGGTTTTCCCATATACAAGACACCGATTTTGCATTTGGCGTATCAGAAAAAATGCTTTGATTCATTTACATCAAATTAAGAAGTGATAAGCAGTTCGAACATGATTATGATAAATGGATCTACGTGTGTGAGACGGTAGAAGACTTCGAAAAAAAGTGGGATGAAATGCGTGAGAAGTATAATTTATTGTTGTGATTATTCTTATCTTTAGTGTTATTTATGTATTTTCATTTTTTCATGTACATATCGTGTTATTTACCTAAGGGTTTTTCTCCTATATAAGAGAGCTCAGGGATCCTATGAATATCAAGTCATTGGTTTTTCTTAACATGGAACTGGAGCAATGATCCTAGACCGGGGTTCTTGTATCACACCCTAACCCTACCCCCATGTTTTGCCCCCATCCCACACGTACACGCCGCCGCTGCACTCCCCTTGCGCCCCACCCTACGCAGCTCCCCCTGCACCCCTCCCCGTGTACCCCGCACTACGCATTACCCCCCCCCCCCCACCACCACCACCTTCGCGTACCGCCCTACCCTACGCACCCCTACACATCGCACCGCCCGTTGCACCGCCCTCCCTGCGTAACGCCCGCCTCCCCCGCGTGCCCCCACTGCCCCTGCATGCCCCCACCGTCCTTGTGCCCCCCACCACCCATGTGTGCCTTGCACCCTCCTGTGCACCCCCATGCACCCCTACCACCTCCATGCCCCTCACGCCCTCCTGTACGTATCACCTCGCGCAACGCAACACCCTACACCATGCCTTCTTGTGCACCTCCTGTGCGCATCGCATAAGAGCGCATACTGTGTGAACCTCTGCATGCACCAGCAAATATCAATGCGTACCCTACGTGCATCATACGCACATCCAGTGCATTCAGTGTGCATCCGTGGACGTTGCTGCCCTTTGTGCCCGTACGACCTAGCCTACAAAGACAATAGATGAGGATGGTTGTATGAGCCTACCAATACAACCAATCCTCTATATGTGATCGTGAAGACTCAGTTATAAAGATCTAGTGCCATAACAAGGAGCACATTCTAATGGATCCAGAGCCGGAGGACAAGATTGGGGCTAATGCTTCATGGAAGCAAGACGATGCATATGCTCGCATTTGGCTCTTCAGGATGTTCACCACAAAGATTGCCAATGATAGTATCAATCAACCCACGGCAAAGGCCATGTGGGATATCTTAGCAGCCATATATGGACAAGAGAAAAATGAGAGCAAAATTTTACAGTTGCATTTTGATATTTTCTTGGCCAAGTAGAATGGTCGACCTCTCCATGTTCACTTCTCGCATCTTAGAGGCATGTTTGCACATCTGCATAGCTTCATGTTTATTAATACGAGCAATGAGCAACAAAAGTCGCAATGCAACTATGACGGGAGTATTCTTGTCATCTCTAGACTCTGAGTACGATGCAACACATACTCAACTTCTTACAGGAGAGACGATACCTCCAATGGAGGAGGTTTACAAGATACTGAGCAGAGTTACTACATCATCTACTGCTATGGCTCAGACTCCTTCTGCTATGGCAGTCTCTTCTTGAAGAGGGAATACTTTGTAGTTTTGTGGTTGAGGACCACGCGGTCTAGGAGCAGGTCGTCAGCGAGTTCCATGTTCACATAGCCACAGTCCAGGTCATTCTGAGGAGACATGCTATCAAAAGCATGGGTATCCAGCCTCCGCCCAAGTTGCTGACAGACCGAGCCTCCAACTACACCTGCATCGGCTCATGATGCATGCTTTGATGATATTGTTTCCAGGCTATGAGAGATGATGACTACTCCACTACTTCGCATGCAGGTTCTTCGGATGTCGCACATATTGCTAGATCCTCTTCCAGATCGTCAGGTATTACTTATGCCCTTACTATTAGCAGCAGTTCAGATTTGTCTGACTGGATCATGGACTCTGGCACATCTCACCATAAGTGTGACGATCGAGCCCAGTTTACTTCTTGGATATCTATCCTTCTGGGTAGATCATTGGTTATTGCCAATGGGGTTCATCTACCCATTGTTTGACAGGGGGAGATTGCTTTAGCTCCCTTGATGCATCTGCAAAATGTCTTCCATGATCCAGCATTTCATATGAGTCTTTTGTCTATTAGCCATATTACAAAAGATTTACATTGTCATGTCATATTTGATACTTCTTCTCTTGTATTTTAGAACATACTAACGTGTAGAGTGATTGGATGTGGGCATGAGCAGAGGGAACTTTACAGACTTGTTCAAACTCCTTGTGCAGGGGATGCTATTGTCTCTTCTGGACCTGTCTCCCCATTTCTGTGGCATCTTCGGTTTGGACACCTTCCTTTGCAAAAGATGTGTCATCACCTTCCCCAGATCTCTAATCATACTAGTCAGGAGTGTGAGGCATGTTATCTTGGGAAGCACCATCGTTCATCCTTTCCAAGTCATCATAGTCGTCACAGTGGTCAATTATTTGAGTTGGTTCACTTTGATATATGGGGTCCTAGTCACGTTCCTGATCATCAGGGACATCAATTTATATAGTTGTTGTAGATGATTATTCTAGATTAGCTTGGATATTTATGAAGAAGAATAAGTCAGAAGCTGGTCCTATTATCAAATCTTTCCTTATTGAGATTACAAATATTTTTTATGCTAATGTAAATTTTATTCACACTGATAATGCCTTGGAGTTTTCTACTTTACAGTTATCGGACTTCCTCAGATCTATTAGTGTTGTTCATCAAACTTTGTGTACTTACACTTACAACAGAATGATATTGCTGAATACAAAAACCATCATCTTTTGGATGCCACAAGGGCTTTTTTTCATAATCGAGCTCTTCATTCTTTCTTGAGTGATGTGGTTCTTACTGCATGTTACTTGGTGAACCGCCTTCCATCCATTATGCTTGGAGAAGAAGTTCCTTTCTTGACTGCGTTTCCCGAGGGCTTATTCTCACTTACCCCAGAGTCTTTGGATTTGTGGCGTTTGTCAACAATTTTACTCCCGATCATGACAAGCTCTCTCCTAGGGTTGTCAAATGTGTGTCTGTTGGCTATTCTCATACCCAAAAAAGGTATCTATTTTTCATCCTGTTGATGGAAAATATTATGTGAGTGTAGATGTCACAATTTTTTAGTCTATTATGTATTTTTCTCCTACAGGTGACAAGTTGTCTAATGCTGACTCTAGTGAGGATATCTTCGTTCCTTCACCATTGATATCTCAACCAACAAGTCCTCATGATGAGTCTCAGTCACCTCCACCTCCTCTACCACTTCCTCCATCACCTCCTCCTCCACTTCAGTCTACCGAGATTCAGTTCCTACCTCATTTTTATTTTCACAAGTCCTCTACTCGCCCTCTGCTCCTGCCTAACTTAGTCATCCTCTGCTCCTTCCTAACCGAGTCAAACAAGAACGTAAATCATATCTCATCCAGTAGCCAGTGAGAAGCCAAGTCCCATATGCACTATGTAGTCTTTCAAGGAGCCCTATCGTTCCCTTTGCTTTTCAGTCTGTTGGAAACTACTCGTGCATTCTTCGAATTCTTTAGTGAGTAATGGAAGAGTGGAATAGGCCAGTTAACACAAACCGTGTGAGAAATATGAAAGTCTCATGAAATCCAAGTTCTCAAAATCACCATTGTACCCCCCACACCCAATAAAAAATAACACACCAATTATCAGATCAGAAGAGATGGGGAGTGAAACATTCTTTCAAGTATCTTTTTCTAGTCCTGCAACGTAATTTATCTATGACTTGTCTGGTTGAAACTATATTCGTCACTCTAAATTGCGCCTAATGGGATCCTAGGTAATTGAGATTGAGAACACCAAGATCATCTTCTCTAGTGCGGAATGATGCGTGAGTGGCTATATAAGAGCCCTCTAAAAGCAACGTGATTAGTTCTCCATATTTCATCACATAAAGAAAAGTTTGTTCCGTCATTCAAAATCCCGTCTAGATTAGGGCATTCTTCAAACCTGACGTGAGAAGAAAACCTAATGTGGCATTCCCAATCATCCAGCACGCCCAAGGTATGTAATGAACATTGCTTTTATTGATGGCACTGGTGATATACTTGATCCACAGGATACTACATTGGAGAATCTGATAACATATAACACAGAGGCTGAAGACCTTAATGCACCTATTGCCTTGAGGAAGCCCCGTCGCAGTTGTGCTAAGTATCCTCTAGCTGCGCATACTTTCTTGGACCATCTTTCAGAGGAATACAAGAAGTTTGTTATGAGTCTCTTAGACATTACTTTATCACAAAAATATCAGGAGGTCTTACAGGATAACAGTTGGTGGTTTTCCGTGCAAGAGGAGATGATCACTTTGCAGTCTTGTGGTACATGGAGTGTTGTTTCTACCCCTCCAAGTGCATCTATTGTGGGGTGCAAATGGATATTTATAGTACAGCAACGAGCAGATGACAGTGTGGATCGCTACAAGAGAAGGCTTGTAGCACGTGGTTTCATCCAGACTTATGACGTGGATTATCAAGATAACTTTTTTCCAATGGTCAGACACTCAACATTATGCATTCTCCTATCTGTTGCTGTTTCACGTGAATGACCTCTTTATCAACTTGATGTGAAGAATGCATTTCTATATGGAGATTTACATGAGGAAGTTTATATGCAGCAGCGACTAGGATTTGCTGCTGAGGAGGAGGTCTTAGAAGGTTCGTAGGCTCCACAAGGTGATTTACGACCCAAAGCAAAGTCTGAGAGCTTGGTACTAGAAGCTCTCGGAGTTGATAAAGCATTAGGGATTTGTTTTGTCCACTACGGATCACTCACTTTTTGTTCAGAGGATACTGAGAGGTATAATTGATATTCTTGTATATGTTGATGATATTATTGTCACTGGTGATGATGATATGGGCATTCAGGCAACCAAGGAGTCCATGGTCAATGGTTTGTGACCAAGGATCTTGGCAATCTTAGATACTTCCTTGGATTAGAATTCGCCAGGAACTAGCATGGTCTTGTGAGGACCTAAAGGAAGTTTGTTATTGATCTTCTATTAGAGACATGCATGACAGGGTGCAAGCCTGCTACTACTCCTATGGATCCAAGCATGAGATTATATGATGATGATACTGGGGAGATAGACAAGAGGAGATACATGGAACTAGTAGGAAGCTCCTATATTCTACCATCACCAGGACAGATGTATGCTTTGATGTTAGCATGGTGAGTCAGTTCATGGAGCAACCCAAGAAGGTGCATATGGATGCTATGTATATGATTTTGAGATATCTGAAGTCTTCACAATGTATCTGTCTCTTATTCAGCAGAGGCACATCTCTTGACATCACAGCATGTGCAGATGTAGATTACACAGTATGCCCCAGGGATAGGAAGTCCACTTATGGATTTTCTATATTTGTTGGCAAATCACTCGTGTCATGGAAAAGTAAAAAGCAAACTGTAGTTGCCAGATCTAGTGCAGTGTCCGAATACAAGGCCACGATGTTGTTGATGTATCCCTTCCTATGCAGCTTCTATGTAATCATGCAACACTATTTATTGCAAATAATCCTGCATTCCATGAGCGTACAAAGCATATAAAAGAGGAATGTCACTATACAAGAGATATAATTCAAAAGGCTCTCATATCTACCTCTCATGTTTCTACTGAAGATCAGATTGCATATATATTCACCAAAGCACTTACAGGAGGATCTTTCCAAAGATGTTGTTCCAAGCTGAGCGTAATAGACATATATGCCCCAGCTTGAGGGGTAGTATTGAAATTATTCTTATCTTTATTGTTAATTATGTATTTTCATTTTGTTCATGTACCTATCGTGTTATTTACCCGAGGGTTTTTCTCCTATACAAGAGAGCTCAGGGTCCTATGAATACCAAGTCTTTGATTTTTCCGCCAACATTTAGCAACAAAAAGTTGGATCCACAACAAGTATGATATGCGACACATATGGGTACCCATATATCTAAAAGATGCATATTTTGCGGGGAAGTCTTCTAGTCAAGGGCCAAAAAGCATGAACTCATATTTTGATGGATATGTTCATTCTCAACCCCCTGTTTCTGAATTTGTTTCACAATACGAAGGAGCATTGATTGGACGTCATGAAGCAGAGGAGAGTGTAGACTTTAAAGCATTGACTTCGAAGGCATCATTAGGTACTAAAAATCCAATGATGTTACAAGCATCTCAATTTTATACCGCTGCAAATTTTAAGATTTTTCAAGATGAATTTAACATGCTATTTGATTATGAAAGTGAGAAGATTTCCAAATGTGATGACGTGATCATACATGAGGTCTTCTTGTATGCCAATAAAAATCGAAGATTCAACGTTCTTTTTTATCCCAAAGATAGAAAATGTGTTTGCTCATGTAAAAACTTTACCTTTGAGGGCATTGTATGTTGTCAATTGGGGAAGCAATTTACTAGACCCCAAAAATCTTGACAGTTTCTCTAAATTTTAGAGACAACCATGATTCAAGTTCGATTGCAACTGATCGTGGAATCCCAGCATTTCTGGGCAAAAATTCAATGCAACGCCTTCCATTGGTGTAACCATTACAAACATTTAGCAAACAAATAGCTATTCAGCTATACAAATAACTATTTGTATTCTGAGTATAGACATCACAGTCTGATTTTAAAGAAATAAATGGCAAAATATTTGTGATATATCAACATCCATTCAACTCTACTAGTAGGTACCCGTGCGCTGCACGAGTGAAATGATTTGATATCATCATGTTGACCAACGATCGTAGTTTCACTTCAGTAGATTGTTTGGGTTGCTTACCAGTCTAGAAATTGCCTTGGTTTTTCACCAAGAACATAATTCAAATGTCACAAAGTTAAGATTTTTAGAAGAAGAGTATACATCTTCTCAGTTCTCACATTTGATCCTCATGGCCACTCCATATTCGTCGTTCATGTTTCCAATAATTTGTAATAAAAAATCAAGTAGAATGTCAATATATTCAATATTTATTTTTGACTCGATTGTAGTTAAACTAAAAGACAAATCCACTATTTTTGGAACATGTGGAGGAAGAAAGATCCCAACTTTTGAGGCTCAACTTATGATGATTCGTCATTCACATTTCCATTACTTTGCAGTCAAAAGTCAAGTACAATGTCGGCATATTAAGTGATATTTTTAAGATTTGATTGCAAGTAAACTAAAAAAACGAACATACAAATATGAATCTTGTAGGAGCAAAACAGATCCCTACTTTGGAGGACCCAACTCATGTTAACACGTGGATTTATATTCATAGGGAAAAGGTGCGAAACCAAATCAGATTTGGGTGCAAGTATCCAAAAGTATCTACTACTAAAAGTAATATGCCCAGAAAGGAAGCAACGCTTAAGAACTTAAAGGGCTCAAAATAATATTTGGTGAGACCAGCATCATCAAAAAATAGTAACACATGTAGTCAACAATAATCTTCTTGGTGGTTTCATAACGGTTGAAGATGAAGACCTTACCCGATGGTAGCACAGAGGACAAATTCTGCAATGGGACCTTAGCCGATGGTAGGGAGGAAAAATACCTTTCATTGTTTATCGTCGAGATCTCTCTCCATACGATCTCGGTGATGATGCTCAAGCAGCTGATGCCGTTCGATCCCAGCAATGGTGATGACGGCCGTACTCCAACCATAACAGTGAGTGGCGGAGAGCGATTCGTTGCGTCGTCCTTCTGTATACTGTTTTAATAGTGTCTGGAATATTGTTATTTAATTAACCAAACTTGCAGCCTCACGATGCACGAACGTTCCTTACCTATTTCAAAATTACACATTGACTCCTGATTCAAAATTACAGAGTTTCCATTGCATTCGTATTTATTGGTGCTTCTCATTTTCTTTTTTAACAGAATATTAGTTACACATGTTCTGTTTCTTTTCAATTTTCATGTGTTCTTGTGCTTCTACCTTTTCCATGTTATGTTTTCCAGCCCTGGTATTTGCCATGTCTCTGATCTTTGGATCGATTGGGTTCTTGATAGGAAGTCTTCTATTATTATATCTACAATACCGAATCCGTTTTGCCGGAAAGCATAATCTGCTTTATAACCAGCTAGCAAATAATCAATAATTTTGTTGGACCATGGAATGTTATCTGTTTCTGTGAAAACACTGTCTTGCATTGTGAAAACCCATCTTTTTGTGTGACTTCCTGTGTTGATACTGGGGTTGTTTAGCATATCTAGATCCAAGTTATCAATTTTGCAAATTTGGTCTGATACTGAGATGTTTTCATGGCACTTGTCAGTGTATCCAATCCTCCGTTGGCCTCAATACTCATGAATTGAAATTGGTCGATATATAGCTCGGCATTATTGCTAACTGTGATGTTTATTATCATTTCGGGTGTTTGGTGTGACATACATACACTTATTATCCCGTAACTTATAAAATACTCAAGATTTTACTCTAATGAAGGATTGGTAAGATCGGCCATTTTTCAAGGGGCGCTTATTTGGATTTGTAGTTTTCTACAATCTTCCCTGAATTGTTTCAACTGTCTTTCGTTTTGTTAAAAGATAAATTCTTCTCAGTTACAAAGGAAGACACTTGGGCCAAATCCAAGTTCATGTTACCCATGCCAATCCAGAAATTCATAATAAAGAAATCACTACGTCGGAGTCCATCCACTATTTATTTGACTTCGGCCATGTTCTTTCCGCTTTCTGAAAATCCTAGGAGAATTATACTGTAAGACTAAGTTTTAGAAGATTTTGATTTCAGTACTAACATATGCCATTTCACTCATAGTCATCGTTACCTAAACATTCTATTCGCGATCTTTTATTGGAAATGGAAGATTTTCTTACATAATTTAAAACTGAATGAAAACATTTTACCAGTGCAGAGTAGGGATCACACTGGGGTGGGGTGTCAATCCCGACCTTTGTATCTGTTGCCGACGTCGATGGAGTTACAACGAGAAGGGAAGGAGCTTGGAGAGACGAAGTCGGAGGAGGGGATTGATGGAGGAGGCGATGGGTGTCGGCAACAGAAGGAAAAGGGGAAGCAGTGACATCAAGGGTTTCCGTACGAAGTTAGCATCGAGGGAGAGAACGGGGGGAAGGGGTGGGGCTGGAGTGTGTAATTAATTGCAAAAGGTGAGGGTAGAAATGGAATATCACTCCGGGACTGACGGTAGGTAAAGTTGGGGAGGGTAAAAACGAGATTTTTGGGCAAAATATAATGCTTTGACGCTCTTTAATATATATATATATATGTATAATATATATATATATATATATATATATATATATATATTGGATTTGTCAGAGAATGTTAGCATACCACATCCTGCAAGGAGTCCACCAAGAGAGAAAAATATTTGTTAGTATCCATATCGGGTCTCGTCTATTATTTTTTGTGCTTATCATATATTAACAGGCGCTCCCTTCCAATTACTTGCAACGAAATCACAATAAGGCATGACCTTGCTAATACTTAGCCAATGCCTTGCGACTCCACCAGCATGACTGGTGATTACAACACCTGCTCATGAACTTAAAGATTGGATCACGATCCACAGCTCATCATGTGCAATGGTTCTTACTTTGAGATTGAAATGTCATAGTAACAAGTTCCAGGGTTACATAAAAATTGTTAGAGTTTATACTTAAGGATTTATGTGTTAGTCTTTATGATGCTAAGGTTAGAAGCTTACGTTTCGGAAGTACATTTCTCTACATGCTTGACATGTTTATTGGTGGTGATGTATGCCCTCCTAAGGAAATGACATCCTCCACAAAAAACATGTTTCTCATATCAGATTACCACTTGGAGATGGTATCTGTTTACTTACTCGTATAACTTTCTAAGGAAATAATCTAATATTTATTCTCTGCTCCAGACTCTAATACAAGATTACAGGCTAAAGTAACCGATATCACGAAGATAAGTTCAAATCCTATCTAAGATTATAATTACAAATGGGTGTGGCATGCTCTGAAGGATAAACACCAACATATACTGAATATTATCAACTATGCCATCCAAATTAGCTCTGTGATTATCACCTGAAGCAATAAATTTTAAATTTGCAATAATCCTAACATAATGCATTTGATGTGAACAAAAAAGATTCTTGATACGAGACCACACATTCCACCAGCGATGGATTATGAGACTCGCCATTGGTAGGCTGAGGCGATACGAGAGGAGAGCTACGAAGGCTGCAAATAGGGCAAGGATGATGTTGTCGCGACGAACATCGACGAGATGGAGAGGCTCGCGAGATGCACAAGGGACGATGAGAGATGAGGGACTGCAGCCGCTCGGAAGGGATATCGTTGAGCAGGGAGTATAGGCGAGAGGGGGATGAGGGAGGGAGGGCACGGGAAGAGAGAGAAGGGAGGGAGGAAGTCAGCTGTCGTTTCCCTTGGAAATAGGATTTTCTTGGATAAAGTGGATAGATTTGGTCCCTTGATGGATGTTAATCCAATGGTTGCACGCCTTGTTGCATAGAAGTTGCTTGCACCACGATGCAAGCGCCCCAAGCCCATACACACACATATCTCTTTATATATACACATACATACATATACATATACATATACACATACATACATACATATATATAAGGGGTTGGGGAGCATGCACCTAGGTGCATGTAATTTTACATGCACCGGGTCCTATATCTTATATGTTTTTTAGTTTTTTTTGAAAAATATCACAATGTATATTCATCTATATATTCCTCCATTATGTCAATCTAATTCGTCAGAAACATAGACTCTTATGCCATCCATCTAGAATATGTCGATTACAACAATTATAAAAGATCGTTAAAATTACATGTTTTAGATGGAAGGTATAGGAGTCTCTGTTCCTGACGAAATTCGAATGGCATGTAGGATGGATATAGGGATGAATATACATGATGATATTTTCCCAAAAAAAAGTAAAAAATGTGGAAGATATAGGCCCCGATGCATGTAAAATTACATGCACCTGGGTGCATACTCCCCAACCCCATATATATATGTATGTATATGTATGTATGTATGAGGTTGGGGAGCTTGCACCATGGTGCATGTAACTTTACATGCACCGGTGCCATAAACGCTCAGCTTTTGATTTTTTTTAAAATGAAACTATGTGAGATTTAGATCACTATATATCACCAAGAAGTCATTTAAAAATCAACTTAATTCAAGACTTCTACACATCCATCAAGACTGCAACATTTTAACAGTCTTAGAACTGTTGAAAATTTACCCTTCTAGATCGACAAGTTGGGAATGTTTGTTTTATATGAAATTTGAAACACATATTCCACTAATAGGATTAAGTAAATCCCCTGAGGTTTTATTGTAAAAAATAGCCATTTGTGGCACCGATGCATGTAAAAGTTACATGCACTATGGTGCAAGCTCCCCAACCCCCCTCTCTCTCTCTCTCTCTATATATATATATATATATATATATATATATATAATAGGAAAGGAATCATACTTCATGATTTAGGTAACTTACCTACATCATGCTTGTATTTTCCTCCTTTTTTATTTTTTTGAAAAATGCTTCCATGGATTTTCATAACTATATCCGTCTAACATGTTATTCAAATTTCATCAGAAACAGAGACTCATATGGCCTCCATCCAGAATAGGTATTTTTAACGGCCTTAGATTTGATGTAATTTAGCTATTTTGGATGGAGGCATGTAAGTCTTTGTTTCTGATGAAATTTGAATGACATGTTAGAGGGATATAGTTATTAAAATTCATGGAAGTATTTTTCAAAAAAAATAAAAAAGTGGAGTAGGTAAGTTACATATTCCAATTTCCATGGAGTAAGATCCCTCTCTCTCTCTCTCTCCCTCTCTCTCTCTCTCTCTATATATATATATATATATATATGGGAAAAGGAGTATGCTCCATGGGTGTAGCTAACTTACATGCTCCCACCATTTTTCCCCTGTATTTTTTTATTTTTCTTGAAATAAAATATATTGGAATTTAGATCACAATATGTTACCATGATGTCATTAAAAATTCAACTTAATTCAAGACTTCTATCCTCTACATTAAGACTATCAATTTTTAATGATCTCATAATTGCTAAAATTGGCCCCCTTCACATGGAGGGCATATGAGTCTCTATTTCTGACGAAATTGGAACGACATGCTCAGGGGATATAGTGATAAATATACATATTTTCATTTTTCAAAAAATAAAAATAGTAGAAATTGGAGATGGGAGTAGCCAAATGTATACACCTAGGGTGTAGCCTCATTTAACCTTATATATATTAATTATTCCAATCGTGAGGGAGTGTTATGTTTAAGTATGGTAAATTTATAAGATATCCATGTTAATATTATTATTTCTTTTACTTATTGAATTATAAAAATGAATATTTTCATTCGTATCGGTTTAAAAGATATACATTCGCATTCGTATTCGTGAAAATTGTAGATGTTAAGTTCATATTCATATTCGTCGAATGTTTATTTTTAATACTCGTAATCGCATTGGTATTCGTAAGAGATTAAAAAAATTATATCCATATCCCCAATTTCACGAATGGGAAGACGGATGAATGCAAATATATTTTTATTCGATTTCATCCATAGACAATAGTCACAATACTATCAATTTTATAAGAATATAGGGTGAAATATTATTGAAAAGAACTCAGAAATGATAAAGCGTAAAAATCCCAAAGTAAAAGCTTCCCGCGGTCTTTCTTTGCGGCTCTGTGTCGGAGCAGCGAAGGCCAACTGATTCCTTCCTTCTAGCCCCTCCTCGTGACATCTTCCTCTCCCGTTTCAACCCCTCCCTGAGCTCCTTCCCGCCACCGCCACCATCTCCACATCCACCACTCAATGGCCTCTTCTTTTCTCCTCCTCCTCATCTTCCTCCCGCTTTGCATCTCCCAACCTCCTCCCCCTCGAAGTAAGCAAACATCTCCGCCGCATTCTTTCCAGACTCGAGGCGTGATGTTCAATTATCCCTCTCACTCCCTCGGTCTGTGTAATTGCAGGCTTCTTCCTCGACTGCGGGGCCACCGCCGCCTCCACCTTCGACGGCGTCCTCTGGACCCCCGACTCCGCCTACATCTCTGTTGGCACGCCCCGTTCCGTCCCCCGCCCGGGCCTCCTCCCAACGCTATCCACCGTCCGATCCTTCCCCTACCGCCGATCCGACGGCTACCGCAGGTTCTGCTACTCCCTCCCTGTCTACGCCCGCTCCCGCTACGTCCTACGCACCACCTACTTCTACGGCGGCGCCACGCCGCCCGTGTTTGACCAGGTCGTGGACGGGACGATTTGGACCGTCGTGAACACCACGGCAGATCACAACGACAATTTCGCGTCATATTACGAAGGGGTGTACGACCCGCCGAGGAAGACGCTGAGCTTGTGTGTCGCGGCCAATGCTGAGTACACAGATTCTGATCCTTTCATATCCTCGATCGAGCTCTTCTTGCTGGATTCGTCAGTGTACAATTCCACCAATTTCGGTACCAGTGCTCTGGCGCTCGTGGGGAGGAACAGCTTTGGCTACAAAGGAGCTTATCTGAGGTAAAATGCTTCAGGACTTGAGCTGGTAATAGTAGTTTTATTTTTGCATTCGAATTCGATTACAGTATCTTTCCTTTTTTTGAAAACGGAAAACAGGCTTCACTCTTAGTGTCCACAGAGATCCAGAAAATTGCAGTTTTCTAATTGATCTTCCATTTTTTATAGTTATAATTTCATTACAGCAAAATCGTTTTCATAGTTATTATTAGAGGTAACATGACATTCGGTTTTTTGGCAAAGTAATTGGAAAACTGTTAACGGTTGCAATGGGATTGTTTTCTGACGAGTACACGATAAGAATATCTGTACTTTATTCAAAAAAGGCACGACACTTCCCCTAACTCCTAATTGATGCATTTTGTGCCCTGGGCGAGCCATTGTGTAATGTAATTATTATATGTATTTGAATAAACTTATGTAAATAAAGTAATACTTGACTTTTTTAATGTGTATGTATTGGAATCTTTATGTGCTCTCTTGATTAACGAGGAAAATTCGTATGGATGGTTCACGTGGAAGGTTATCATGTGACCTCCAGACGAACATATATTTTGTTAAGTACCGCGAGAAAGTTGCGACCTCAACTCACGGCTCCCATCAAAGGAAGCCATGATTTACAGTCACGACTGGGGCTTGAATATAGCCCCAACTACGACCCTCCCCCATGCCCCACGCAAATAGAACCCATAACCGCTGCTCCTTCTCCTGCTCTTACTCCTCCGCCTCCTTAGAGCCGTTGGCCGAAATCACGGCCTCCGTCATTCCGACCATCTCCTCCATCGTCGTTGTTTGCTGCGGCCTCATCCATTGGGTTGTTGTCTTCTTCTACTATGAGTATACTCTAATCACATTTGTTTGTAATTGTAATTTTTTTTATTTTGTGTTTCTCACACATTAGTGCCTATTGTTACTTTTGGGGAAAACCGATTACTTGATATTCATAGAACCCCTGGGCTCTCCTATATAGGAGAAAAACCCTTGGAAAAATTACAAGAAGGTTCATGAAGAAATGAAAAATACATAAATAATACCAAAAAGGTAATAATAATTTCGGCACTCCCTCTCAAGCTGGAGCATATATGTCTATCATGCCAAGTTTGGAACAATATCTTTGGAAAGGGCCTCCAGTAAGTGCTTTGGTGAATATATATGTAGTCTGATCTTCAGTAAAAACATGAGAGGTAGATATGAGACCCTTCCGAATCACGTCTCTTGTATAGTGACAATTACTTCTATATGTTTTATACGCTCATTGAATGCGGGATTATTTACAATAAATAGTGATGCCTGATTATCACATAGAAGCTGCATAGGAAGAGGTACATCAACAACAAGATCAGTCAGAACTGACCCGACCCACATCATCTTTGTGCATCCCTGAGCCATGGTCATGTATTTGGGCTCTGCACTAGTTTTGACAATTATAGTCCGCTTCTTAGTTTTCCATGACACGAGTGATTTGCCAACAAATATAGCAAACCCAGAAGTAGACTTCCTGTCCCTAGGGCATTCTTCGTAATCTACACCTGCACTTGCTGTGTTGTCAATAGATGTGCCTCTGATGAATAAGAGACCAATACCCGGTGAGGACTTCAGATATCTCAAAAGCACATAAACAACATCTATATGCACCTTCCTAGGTCGCTCCATTAACTGACTCACCTTGCTAACAGCAAAGCATATATCCAGCCTGGTGATGGTAGCATATAAGAGCTTCCTACTAGTTCTCTGTATCTCCTTTTATCTTTCTCCTCAGTATCATCATTATATAACGGAACCATAGGAGTAGTAACGAGCTTGCACCATGTCGTACCTGTCTTTAATAGAAGTTCAGTAACAAACTTTCTTTGGGTCATCACATGGCCATGCTGGTTCCTGGTGAATTCTAATCCAAAATAGTGTTTGAGATTGCCAAGATCCTTGGTCACAAACTGCTGATCTAGAAACTCCGTGGCTGCCTGAATGCCCTGCTTATCATCACCAGTGACAACAATATCATCAACATATACAAGATTAGCAATTGTACTTCTCCGTGTCCTCTGAACAAAAAGTGAGTGATCCGCAGTGAACCGAACAAATCAATGATACTCTATCAACTCTGAGAGCTTATGATACAAAGCTATAGGACTCTGCTTCAAGCCGTAAATCGTCTTGTGGAGCCTACATACTTTTTGAGACTCCCCCTTAGCAGCAAATCCTAGTGGCTGCTGCATATAAACTTCCTCATGTAAATCTCCATATAGAAATGCATTCTTTACATCAAGCTGATAAAGAGGCCACTCACGTGAAACAACAACTGATAGGAGAGTGTGTAATGTTGAGTGTCCGGCCACTGGAGAAAAGGTGTCCTGATAATCCACCCCATAAGTCTAGGTGAAACCGCGTGCTACAAGCCTTGCCTTATAGCGATCCACACTGCCATCTGCTCGCCGCTTCACCGTAAATATCCATTTGCACCCACTACACATGCACTTGAAGGGGCATAAACAATACTCCATATACCACAAGACTGCAAAGCGACAATCTCCTCTTCTATGGCGAGTCACCAACTACTATTGTGAAGATATTTGTATTTTCATATTTAATATGTGTCTTTTTCTTATTTTCCTTTCCGGTTGTCTACTTTATGTAATTTACCCATAGGCCTCTCTACTATATAAGAGAGCCTAGGGTTCTCAGAAACAACAAGAGCTCTTATTTTCTCCAATATGGTATCAGAGCGGCGGTCCTAGATCGGAGCTATTGATTCCAAAAAATCCTAACCCCACCACCAGCCCTCTCCTTGCGCGCCGCCGCCCCCTCCCTCATCTCGCGCGCGTACCCTTGCCCTTTCGCAGGCGCCGCAGCCTAGCACGCCTCCACAGCTAGGGCTCCGCACACGAGCACAATGCGCACAACGCGCTCGCCATGCACGCACGCTCGTCCTTCTTGCACGCACAACGTGCCCTCCTCGCGCACAGCGCGCTCGCCCTCCTCGCGCACAGCACGCTCGCCCTCCTGGCGCGCACAGTGCGCTTGTCTCGCGTGTGCATCAGCTTCATCTTGCGCGCTCGCGTGCTGTCTCTAAGCGCACGCCGCCTCAGCTCCGTCCGTTGATTGATGGGTTGGTGTGCATGAGTCTACACGTGCACCCGAACCCATATATGTCTGTGTAGACATATAAACTTTGATTTGTTGCATCCGTAGCAGTATTCTTTCGCTAATATGTCTGAGAACAAGGTCGATGTACCTGCCACTGGCGCATTCAGAGGTCCGACGCCTATTGTGAAAATGGACGGGACAAATTATGAGCTCTGGGCTATGCAGTTTATGTGAACCCCCTGGGATCCGGGTACCCGTTTACACTACCTTCGTGGCTTTCCATTCACTAGAGATCGCATAATTTATAGAAAAACAGGGAAATTTTTCGTGCGGATAATTTTCCACATGACATTCACAATCATAACCACAAGTTAATAGAGACAATTGGCACCAAAATCTCATTTCATTAATTTCCATATGATTTTACAACATGTACAGTTTCTGACAGTACATACCACATCCCAAAAATTTGACTGAAGAGAAGAAGCATTTTATAATATCAATTGAACTAAAAATTGTAATAAAAACCACATACCGTCTGGTATAGACCTGGTCTCCTGGAACCATGTATAGCTATTGAACAACAGGCTATTTGCCTGCCAAACATGTTAGGAAAGAAGAGGCGTCAGCGGGCGCTGGTACCTCCCAAAAACTTATAAAATAACATGTATTTATTATTTTCAAAAGAAAGCAAGTACAAAGGCGAGAACAACTCAAATTAAAATTTAATTCTACTTGCAAATGTAAAATGTTTCCAAATTTCTAGTAAGCACATCTCATGATCAACCCTTATCCCAACATTTCCTACATAAGCATATATCTATGGTAACTCATTGATCATAAGTAAGTATATTTTTTTTCATATTACTTAGAGATCATATTCATGGATTTTGATTATGAGTAAGATGAGATGGGAAGATATAATGATTTATTAAATTCTTAAGTCTAGTGGATAGTCTGTGCTCTTGGTTCTTGTGAAACCTCACACTATGACTCTTAGACTTGGGGAATGTCTTAGGGTTGGGGTGCCTCCGTAGGCATGCGGTGTTGTATAATGCATCCTAACTAAGTTCCCAACACGTCCACTAGCTTAATGGATTTTTTTTGGGTTATAGTCACTTCCATTTACTCAACTTAAATTGTGATCTTTATAGGGATTTCGAAACAGATATTAGTCACTTCCAATCATCTCAATTTTAATTGTAATTCCTCCAAACATTTACAGTAACTTTCTCAGATGTAACTCTCGATGATGTAGATATAGATGTAATTATGGATGATCTGGATGTAGAATCGCCAAGTCTGTTGGCGAAAGAAAAACTTAAGCGGTGAAGAAGCCAACAAAAGGGCTCTTCCGTCTCGCCCTCTAATTGGAAGCACGGTCCAATAGAGGAATAGGTCTACTCCAAAACTACGCCACTGAGACGGGTGAGAGAGACTTCCCGGAAAAGTCGCTCTAGAAAACGGCCCGACCGGTAACGGGCAACTGAGCTCGTACGTAAAACTGAAAACCAAGGATCCCCCGCCTGGGTATCCTAAAACAAAGGGTCAGCGGAATGGTCTAAAGTCGGGATCCCAACGAGGCGTAAAAACATTGCGAGCTCGCGTAAAAACCGAGAAGGGACTAGGATCCTAGACCCGCGTACTTGGCGGCCGCTGCCCTAACTGGGCTTCTTATCTTCCGCCCAGTTGAGAGTCACCGCGCTCTCGCATAGTCAGGTGTAAAAGTCACCATGACCAGCACAATATTAAACATTCTTGATTCTTGCTAACCCCTTAGATTCATTGGTTATATGCTCATACAATTGATTGTTGTTGAGAAAGGAAGTTGTGGAGAAGATGATAAAAGAAACTCGAAAGTCGAGATGTACTTATTTATTGAAGCGAATGAAGTCATGAAGTCATCGAAGACTGAAATTTGAGACTTTTCAGATTAAGGTCGAATTACAGAAATAGAATTTTGTTTAACTCATTCATGCAAAGAGACATGAACAAGAAAGCTAAAATCTGTAGAATTAGATTTTGTCTACTCCTATGAAAGAGATCAAGGATCTAACTGAGTAAGCTTTGAAAAAAAATAATAGTGATGCTATTAAGGTATCTGGTGATAAAACACTTCTTCTTAAAATGATATCCGAAATAACCTTATCTCAGGAGCATATTGCTTCCTGTAAAAATAAACTTATGTAGAAATAAACGACTGGACAACCCTTCTTGAAAAATGAATGGCAAGAAGTTTACGTCCTGTCAGTGTTGGTGGCTTTATATGTAAAACTCTTGATGGGTAGAGATTGAAGTTAAGAATGAGAGGAATAGATTTGGAACCTCCTACGCATTCAAATAGGAGATAAAGAAATATTGAAACCTGATAACCATTGAAATAATGTAGGCTGATATATCAACAATGTATCCTTAAATTTCTTTCTAGCTTTCCCACAAAGCGACGTATCACTTTATTTCTTTGAAGATATAAGACAACCACATGAAAACTAGAACGAATTTCATATAGTGGAAATGATGTCGTTTGGTTTCTTATATAGTGTAGACCAATAGTACAATCATATAAAGAGCAAAGATACATACATACATATGTGTGTGTGTGTGTGTGTATATATATATATATGAAAGATCGTTATAATAATAATACTCTCAATATTTACCAATAAACTTATGTCCAGGATCTTTACGTCATCAAAATAACAAAGAAAAGGTACAGCTCATTTAGGGCTCATCATCAATAGTCTCGGTAATTAAAATTTACAAGTAAATATATGATGGAATCTATACGGATCTAAACACAATAATTTCTCTGAACAAATTTTGAGGTAAACTTCAAAGTTTTGTAGCAATTACCAATTTACATAACCTAATTAGCCCACTAAGAGGAGATGTTATCATCCCCAGACAACAACAAATTTCTCACTTCTACAGACCTATCATTGTTCTATGTTTCCTTCTTTACCAACCACATGCAGGATGAAATTCGTATCAGGAACATACTCTTCTTCCTTAACTTTACTGCTCAACTTCTCTAATTGTATGAAAAACCACCAATCAAAAATGATGAATTTTTCTTTTGCCTCTTCCAACGAGAACGAGGTTTCTTTGTGATCATTTGCATAGACATCATGTCTCTGATCTGCTCAACATCTTTCCACCTGCTGGTTTTGGCATAAATATTAGCAATGTAAAATAGGGAGCAAGATTTTTGAGCTTAATCTCATTCTTGAGCTTAATCTCAAACAAGGCATATGCAGCCACTCTTGCATATTCCAAATTTCCATGAATTCTGCATCCATTCAGCAAGGATGACCCTTAATATTTATTCGATCCAAATGGTATTTTGTTGATTATCCCATTTGTTTCCTCAACTTCCCAAAGTTCCAAATTTTTTTTTTGAAGAAATGCATGCATGGCAGCAAAGAGAGGAGGAATGGGATTGTACAAAAAAATCAAGTTTAATATACATGCATGGCAGCAAGGGATGGGGAAGGAGGTACCTTGGATATCTCAAGTTTGGAGGTTAGATCTTTGCATGCAGTGCTGGAATTTGAGCAAGAAGGCAGCAACCAAAGGCTTGAAATAAATGGCAGCAACCTCCAGCAGTTGCAAGTGCTCCAGGGAAAGGAGGGAATTTCTGGAGAAGCAGTTGTAGGCTACTTCTTTGAAAGTAGCAGCAGCTCCTGGACTTTGGATCAGTACTTTTGATTTTTAGGAACAACAGCTCTAGTCAAAACAAATTGGAGTTCCGATTGACTGGAAAGTTTGAAACGAGAGAGAGGATTTGGGGGAGATAATGGAAAGGGGAAAAAGAAATTACGGCTAGAAATGGAATATTGGAGGCTCTCTCGGCTGGGGATCTTGAATGGTTTGGGGTTCTTATAGTAAACACATGTGCTTATATAAACAATGAGAAGGCATTGTTACTTGCCAAGTGGAGAAAAAATTTCCAGGTGGAGAAAACTTAGGGATTAGGTGTCTGCTTTACAGGAAAACACAGGTTCATTATTATATATATATATTTTATTTACAAACAGCAGCCGCCTGCTACTGTTTATCTGAGTTTTTTTATAGACAGTTCTGCTACGGTTACTGTAGCAGAACAAATTCAATTTTTTTAAATTCACAACCAGCAGACTGTCTCACAATTTAATTTAATTAATATATATTCTAAGCTTTCTTTACTTAACAAAAATAAAGTTGACCGTATTCGAGCATCGAACCTCGGATTTCGATGCACAATATCTCGATTTGACCGTCTCAAAACGACGATCAAAATGAGTATAATATTGATATACTTCCGATCGGGTTTTGAATACCCGAATTTTCGAGATACGTTTTCGATTTGAGATTAAATTTCGCAATTTTAAATTATCAAACGGCCTCCGATTGACGAACAGTCAATTCCGTTGGTCTTGTTTCGTTGAATATGATTTTATGACAGTCTCGGTTCGTTTCGCAGTTTCTGAATTTACGTCGCGGCTTTTTCGAACACGCATTACGGTGCGATTGATTTTTGATCGATTTCGCCCGAACGACTTTTGATTAACAATCAATTAGTCGATATAAGTCATCCGATATCGACCGACAACTTTATTGGTTTAAACGGACCCTAGTCGGGTCGGGTTCAGGTTTGTTTGGAACTACGATGTTACAATTATAAAAACCTCAAAGGGAGTCTCGTCCTCGAGACTCGAGTTAAGGTCATTAAGTATTTTGTCTAGATTTCTTATGGTCATAAAAACCTCAAAGGATTTTGAACCCATAAAAACCTCAAAGAGAAAACAAGCCATATATTTATCATGTATCTAATTACAAAAGCTTGTTTTGATGATTACATCAGAAAAGCTGCGGATATCGTGCCTGTATGTCGGCTTCTGTTTCCCACGTCGCTTCCTCGACACCGTGTCGGTGCCACAGCACCTTGACCAATGGAATCTTTTTGCTACAAAGCTTCTCCACAGCACTGTCAAGTATCTGTATCGGCTTCTCCTCGTATGTCAAATCAGGCTCCACGTCAAGATTTTCACAGCTGATGACATGTCGAGGGTCGTGTACATACTTCCTCAAATTGGATATGTGGAAGACATCGTGAATAGCTGATAGATGTGGAGGAAGGGCTATTCGGTATGCAACCTTCCCCACTGTAGCCAGAATCTCAAAAGATCCAACATATCGTGGTGCCAACTTGCTACGAACACCGAATCTCTGCCCTCCCTTCATGGGAGATTCACGGAGGAATACCCAATCTCCAACCTGGAATTTACAGGATTGTCATTAATATGTGGTTAAGTAAATTTTGTAATAAAGGAAAGAGAAGAAGATTGGATACCTAAAACTCCAAATATCTTCTCCGATGGTCTGCATAGCTCTTCTGGCAGTTCTGTGCCGTCAGAAGCCTCCGTCTCAAAAGATCAACAGCTCTCGCGGTCTCCTCCAGGAGATCTACGGAATAGAGAGCATGATCACCTACCTCACATCAACTGAGAGGTGTAAGACATCTCCACCCGTACAAGTCTTCGAATGGTGCCATGCCAATACCGGAGTGATAGCTGTTGTTGTACGTGAATTCTACTAATGGCAGATGGTCCTTCCAGGACCCTTTCCACTCTAAAGTGCAAGCGCGGAGCAAATCCTCTAGTGTCTGAATGGTGCGCTCACTCTGACCGTCGGTCTGTGGATGGTATGCAGAACTCATCTTTAACTCTGTCTGTAGTGCTGACATGAACTGATGCCAATAATGTGAAGTAAACCTCGAATCTCTGTCAGAAACCACCTCCCGTGGTATACCATGAAGTCTAATGATATTCTGTACATAGAGCTTGGCCAATCTAGATGGAGTGTAAGTCGTGTTGACAGGTATAAAATGAGCTGACTTGGTCAACCTATCAACAACGGCCCAAATGGAATCATGACCACCCGGTGTCTTTGGTAATCCTGTGACAAAATCCATAGAGATGCTCTCCCACTTCCACTTGGGAATGGGGAGAGACTGCAATAATCCTGGTGGTCTCCTGTGCTCGGCCTTGACCATCTGACAGGTCATGCATCTGCTGACATGTAGCGCCACATCGCGCTTCATTCCATCCCACCAGAAATGTCGGCGCAGATCACGGTACATCTTCGTGCTACCTGGATGGATCGATAACCGTGAACTGTATGCCTCATCAAGAATATCTCTACGTAACTGCTCATCGTTGGGCACAACGACCCGACCTGCCTTCCATAAAATGGACTCTGCCACAACAAAATCATCAACCTCGTCCTTGACGGCGCGCATGTATCTATCACGGATCCAAGAATCTGTCTTCTGGCCTTCGACAATACGATCCCACAAACTGCTGAATCGTGGAGGCACGACAGTAGAAATGGATGCGCTCTCCTGAGGATGCCAATCAGTCAAAGATGCGAGCATATCCCACGTGTATAGCCAGTTTGTCGTACCCTCTGCATGTGCTCTCCTGCTAAGTGCATCGGCTACCACGTTTCCCTTACCGAGATGGTAAGAGATCGTGCAATCATAATCCTTCAGTAGCTCGAGCCGTCTACGTTGTCTCATGTTCAACTCCTTCTGATCAAAGATGTACTTCAGGCTCTTGTGGTCTGTGAAGATCTCGAAGTTTACCCCATATAAATAGTGGCGCCATATCTTTAAGGCGAATATAATTGCCGCCAACTCCAAATCATGCGTGGGGTAGTTCCGCTCATGCGACCTCAACTATCGTGATACATAAGCAATCACCTGTCCTCTCTGCATCAACACTGCTCCTAGACCTTCTCCAGATGCATCTGTGTATGCCGCATAGTCCTGAGTGCCTGAAGGAAGAGCAAGAATAGGTGCCGTCGTCAATCTCTCCTTCAGTGTCTGGAAGGCCTGCTCACATGAATTGTCCCAAATGAATGGAACTCCCTTCTGCGTCAATCGTGTCAATGGACGGACGATGCGTGAAAATCCATTGACAAAGCGTCTGTAATATCCTGCTAGCCCGAGGAAGCTCCGAATCTGTGTAACTGTCTTGGGCTGCTCCCAAGACATAACTGCCTCAATCTTCGCAGGATCAACTGCGATGCCTGCTCCAGAAATGACATGCCCTAAAAATGAAACCTGGGATAGACAGAACTCGCATTTGCTCAACTTGGCATAGAGCTTGTGCTCCCGTAATGTATCTAAGACGATCCGCAGATTATTAGCGTGATCCCATTCATTCTGTGAATAGATGAGCACATCATCGATGAACACCACTACAAATTTGTTCAAGTATGGACGGAAAATCCGGTTCATCATATCCATGAAAGCCGCAGGTGCATTGGTGAACCCAAACGGCATCACCACAAACTCGTAGTGTCCATAACGAGTCCTGAAAGCTGTCTTCAGAATATCCGACTCGTGAAATCCTCAGCTGATGGTAACCGGAGCGAAGATCGATCTTCGAAAATACCGAAGTCCCCTAGAGCTGATCGAATAGATCATCAATACGCGGCAAAGGATAACGGTTCTTCACCGTTCTCTTATTCAACTGCCTATAATCAATGCATAACCTCATGGATCCGTCCTTCTTCTTGACAAATAAAACCAGAGCATCCCAAGGTGAAGTGCTCGGCTTCACGAATCTCAAATCCAGTAACTCCTGTAACTGCACCTTTAGCTCCCGCAACTCAGCTGATGCCATGCGGTAAGGAGCTATCGAGATCGGCTGTGTATCTGGTAGTAATGTGATCTCAAACTCGATTTCTCTCTCAGGAGGTAATCTTGGTAGCTCATCAGGAAATACATCTGAATATTCTGATATTACTCGGATATCCTGTGTCATCGGCTCATGGTCAGATACCTCCCTAACAAATGCAAGGTATGAATCACAACCCTGATCAACAAGTCGCTGAGCTCGCAACACTGAAATGTACTCAATGGTGGAGTCATGTATAGTACCCTTAAAAGTGAACTCGGGTAGATCAGGAATTCTGAAGACAACCATCTTCCTAAAGCAACCAACAAGCGTATGATGAGCGGATAACCAATCCATGCCCAAAATCAAGTCAAACTCATCAAGCTGTAGATGTAGACAATCTGCGATCATCTCGTGATCGCCAATCAGTACGGGCGAGTGCCTGATTATCATGGAAATGACGAACAATTGGCCACCTGGCCCTCGGATGTGACATAGAGAAGAGAGTCTCCGCGACTCTACCTAAAGAAGCAAGTAGCCTCGAAGCAAGGAAAGTATGTGTCGGTTCAGAATCAAATAAAACGTGGAAAGCTCGATAAGAGCGGTCAATATGTGTGCTAGCTGGCCAGTCGTCTCCTGGTCTAGTCGGAATGACATGGTTCTGCATGAGAACCATTTATTAGCCATAACATTTATTATTCGCAGATAATATAATCTATGTTTTTTCTCTTCTTGGGATATAACTGAAAATTGATGAAATTGGTGACATCTGTGGTAATTGAATTTGAATGTCATATTTCCCTTCTCGGACTCACGACAAGTCGGAAGACTGTCGCTATCCAAGAACTTAATGCGATCGGAATTAAAATACTGCGAATGTGTGTATCGGGGTACCACTGCTCTGATACCAAAAATGTGAACCCCCTATGATCCGGGTACCCGTTTACACTACCTTCGCGGCTTTCCATTCACTAGAGACCGCATAATTTATAGAAAAAACAGGGAAATTTTTCACGCGGATAATTTTCCACATGACATTCACAATCATAACCACAAGTTAATAGAGACAATTGGCAGCAAAATCTCATTTCATTAATTTCCATATGATTTTACAACATGTACAGTGTCTGACAGTACATACCACATCCCAAAAATTTGACTGAAGAGAAGAAGCATTTTATAATATCAATTGAACTAAAAACTGTAATAAAAACCACATACCGTCTGGTATAGACCTGGTCTCCTGGAACTATGTATAGCTATTGAACAGCAGGCTATTTGCCTGCCAAACATGTTAGGAAAGAAGAGGCATCAGCGGGCGCTGGTACCTCCCAAAAACTTATAAAATAACATGCATTTATTATTTTCAAAAGAAAGCAAGAAGAGTGGCGAGAACAATTCAAATTAAAATTTAATTCTATTTGCAAATGTAAAAGGTTTCCAAATTTCTAGTAAGCACATCTCATGATCAGCCCTTATCCCAACATTTCCCACATAAGCATATATCTATGGTAACTCATTGATAAGTAAGTATATTTTTTTTCATATTACTTAGAGATCATATTCATGGATTTTGATGATGGGAAAGATGAGATGAGAAGATATAATGATTTATTAAATTCTTAAGTCTAGTGGATAGTCTGTGGTTTTGGTTCTTGTGAAACCTCACACTATGACTCTAAGACTTGGGGAATGTCTTAGGGTTGGGGTGCCTCCGTAGGCATGCGGTGTTGTATAATGCATCCTAACTAAGTTCCGAACACGTCCACTAGCTTAATGGATTTTTTTGGATTATAGTCACTTCCATTTACTCAACTTAAATTATGATCTTTATAGGGATTTCGAAACAGATATTAGTCACTTCCAATCATCTCAATTTTAATTGTAATTCCTCCAAACATTTACAGTAACTTTCTCAGATGTAACTCTCGATGATGTAGATATAGATGTAGATATGGATGATCTGGATGTAGAATCGCCAAGTCTGTTGGCGAAAGAAAAACTCAAGCGGTGAAGAAGCCAACAAAAGGGCTCTTCCGTCTCGCCCTCTAATTGGAAGCGCGGTCCAATAGAGGGATAGGTCTACTCCAAAACTACGCCACTGAGATGGGTGAGAGAGACTTTCCGGAAAAGTCGCTCTAGAAAACGGTCCGACCGGTAACGGGCAACCGAGCTCGTACGTAAAACTGAAAATCAAGGATCCCCCGCCTGGGTGTCCTAAAACAAAGGGTCAGCGGAATGGTCTAAAGTCGGGATCCCAACGAGGCGTAAAAACACTGCGAGCTCGCGTAAAAACCGAGAAGGACTGGGATCCTAGACCCGCGCACTTGGCGGCCGCTACCCTAACTTGGCTTCCTATCTTCCGCCCAGTTGAGAGTCACTACGCTCTCGCATAGTCAGGTGTAAAAGTCACCATGACCAGCACAATATTAAACATTCTTGATTCTTGCTAACCCCTTAGATTCATTGGTTATATGCTCATACAATTGATTGTCGTTGAGAAAGGAAGTTGTTGAGAAGATGACAAAAGAAACTCGAAAGTCGAGATGTACTTATTTATTGAAGCGAATGAAGTCATGAAGTCATCGAAGACTGAAATTTGAGACTTTTCAGATTAAGGTCGAATTACAGAAATAGAATTTTGTTTAACTCATTCATGCAAAGAGACATGAACAAGAAAGCTAAAATCTGTAGAATTAGATTTTGTCTACTCCTATGAAAGAGATAAGGATCTAACTGAGTAAGCTTTGAAAAAAAATAATAGTGATGCTATTAAGGCATCTGGTGATAAAACACTTCTTCTTAAAATGATATCCGAAATAACCTTATCTCAGGAGCATATTGCTTCCTGTAAAAATAAACTTATGTAGAAATAAACGTCTGGACAACCCTTCTTGAAAAATGAATGGCAAGATGTTTACGTCCTGTCAGTGCTGGTGGCTTTATATGTAAAACTCTTGATGGGTAGATAAAGAAATATTGAAACCTGATAACCATTGAAATAATGTAGGCTGATATATCAACAATGTATCCTTAAATTTCTTTCTAGTTTTCCCACAAAGCAACGTCTCTCTTTATTTCTTTGAAGATATAAGACAACCACATGAAAACTAGAACGAATTTCATATAGTGGAAATGATCGTATGGTTTCTTATATAGTGTAGACCAATAGTACAATCATATAAAGAGCAAAGATACATACATACATGTGTGTGTATATATATGAAAGATCGTTATAATAATAATACTCTCAATATTTACCAATAAACTTATGTCCAGGAACTTTACGTCATCAAAATAACAAAGAAAAGGCACAGATCATTTAGGGCTCATCATCAATAGTCTCGGTAATTAAAATTTACAAGTAAATATATGATGGAATCTATACGGATCTAAACACAATAATTTCTCTGAACAAATTTTGAGGTAAACTTCAAAGTTTTGCAGCAATTACCAATTTATATAACCTAATTAGCCCACTAAGAGGAGATGTTATCATCCCCAGACAACAACAAATTTCTCACTTCTACAGACCTATCATTGTTCTATGTTTCCTTCTTTACCAACCACATGCAGGATGAAATTCGTATCAGGAAAATACTCTTCTTCCTTAACTTTACTGCTCAACTTCTCTAATTGTATGTGTTATAAAATATGAAGAATGCGGAAGCGAACATGGAAAAGATAAAGAAACAATAAGAATGCGGGATTTTAGCGTGGAACCCTACTCCGTGAGGAGCGGGATGAAACCACGGGAGAAGCCCTCAAAGGGGCATATGCTTCATTCCTTTTTCTCAATGAGTACAGGAGGTCTGGGGCTCCTTATATAGCCTTCTCAGAGCCTCCAAGTCCCACCATTGGGCGGTATGGGACTAAACACAGGATAGGGCAAATGGATCTTCTCCAGGATCCATTTACCCTGCTACAACTCAATAGGTGCACTACCAAATACTCCAACACTCCCCCTCAAGCTGGAGCATGCAATGCTCAGCTTGGACAAACAAACAGAAAGAAACTCAACTCACGCTACAGGACACTACGGACAATATCAACCCAACGCGCACATGCTGCAGTCGAGGACGTTGCTTCTCATGCCGTGCAGGTGAGGAGGACGAACGGGCTGGAGTGTGAGTCAACTGAAGACTCGAAATCTGACCATCGGGTCTGAAACTGCACCTGAAGTCTCCTCGTCGGAGAACTGAGTCTCTCCCATCTGGCTCAGAGAATGGTGCACTGCTCTGGTGTACCTATGATACCACATGAAAACCCTTGCCCTCAAGGGAATGGTCCTCTGCTCTGGAGTCCCTATGGCTCACATGAAAACTCTGGCCGAACAACAACAAGAATGATGGGGACCTCGAACAAATGATGGCAACATATGGTCATCTGACAATGACCGCACACTCGTGCGTGTCTGAAACCGGAGACTCGGAAACAATGATCGTCGAGTCTGAAACCGAACTGTAGAGTCTGATCATCTGGCTGGTCTGGAGACTGATATCTGAATCTGGAAGAAGAACATACCTGTGACTCTACATATACACTCCCCTTTCTCCCATACTGGTCGGAAAACATGGATGTCGACCAAGTTGGGAGAAGACAAGATAAATAGGGGTAAACATGAAACTTGCGGCTTTTTCTTTTCTCCTTTTTTTTAAGCCGTCCATTTTTTTAAGCCGTTGCAATCATTTTTTTTTACGGCTTTCACAAAACATTTTTTTTACTTGCGTACGGGTTTTGAGATGTACGCGCCTTTTCCTTTTTTTTTCGGAACAATTTTTTTTCTCGGCCCACTTGGACCCAACACTCTCTTCTCCTTTTTTTTCAACTATTCGTAACATCTCCCTCCTCTTTTTTTTAATCAACACTAGGACTTGGAGCCGACATAAATAACATATTTTTTTTAATCAACCATCGGTACCCCTTTTTAGGGTTCCCACAAACCCTTTCATTTGAAACGTGCGCCGCCAAAAGGGGGGTCTTCCCTGGAGGTTACGCCGCCCCACGTATCTTCGGATCGTGCGCCACCCCCATTGGGGATCTTTATCTGCCGCCTGTGTCGCAAGCGGGCTGAAAGGGAGAGGAAGTCCGGGAGCGCGTGCGCGGAGAGATTGCGGCTCCAGCACCGCCTGGAGAGGTGGTTCCGCCAGCAAAGGGCTCGCGCCGCCTGCGCGAGCCTAACGAGAAAGGTACGGGTGCCGCATCTGGTTGATGTTGCACGCCTGCGGTTGATGCTGCTGGGAAAGGGTGCGCGCACCTTCGTCGCCTGCTGGGGATAGGGTCGCGTCGTGCAGAGTAGGACTCACCGCCCCCTTTGATGGGGCGCTTTGAAGAGGCTCGATCGTCGCCGCCTTGCTGAGTGAGAACCCTCGCGCCGCCTGCGCGAGGGAGGAGAAACCAGGCTGGTGTCGTGGCGCCTGAGGCTCTGAAGGAGAGCGGCCCTTATGCGCCGCCTTATGCGGCAGGAGGCCAGCAACAAACAGGATGGTGCCCTAGCGTGGCCCTTTGCGGCCTGGATCTTGCCGCCATGAAGAAAGCAGAAATTAGGGTTCTTAAAACCCCAGAACAAAAACTAAAACTGGAACTTGAACGATCATGAACATAACTCCAAATATAAATCTTCATATCAAATGAACAATGAATCTGATACTCGAATCTCGAAAAAAAATAATGAACATAAACCCCTCGAGAATCGACCCGCTCTGATACCATGTTATAAAATATGAAGAATGCGGAAGCGAACATGGAAAAGATAAAGAAACAATAAGAATGCGGGATTTTAGCGTGGAACCCTACTCCGTGAGGAGCGGGATGAAACCACGGGAGAAGCCCTCAAAGGGGCATATGCTTCATTCCTTTTTCTCAATGAGTACAGGAGGTCTGGGGCTCCTTATATAGCCTTCTCAGAGCCTCCAAGTCCCACCATTGGGCGGTATGGGACTAAACACAGGATAGGGCAAATGGATCTTCTCCAGGATCCATTTACCCTGCTACAACTCAATAGGTGCACTACCAAATACTCCAACAGTATGAAAAACCACCAATCAAAAATGATGAATTTTTCTTTTGCCTCTTCCAACTAGAACGAGGTTTCTTTGTGATCATTTGCATAGACATCATGTCTCTGATCTGCTCAACATCTTTCCACCTGCTGGTTTTGGCATAAATATTAGCAATGTAAAATAGGGAGCAGGATTTTTGAGCTTAATCTCATTCTTGAGCTTAATCTCAAACAAGGCATATGCAGCCACTCTTGCATATTCCAAATTTCCATGAATTCTGCATCCATTCAGCAAGGATGACCCTAAATATTTATTCGATCCAAATGGTATTTTGTTGATTATCCCATTTGTTTCCTCAACTTCCCAAAGTTCCCAAAAAATTTTTGAAGAAATGCATGCATGGCAGCAAAGAGAGGAGGAATGGGATTGTACAAAAAAATATCAAGTTTAATATACATGCATGGCAGCAAGGGATGGGGAAGGAGGTACCTTGGATATCTCAAGTTTGGAGGTTAGATCTTTGCATGCAGTGCTGGAATTTGAGCAAGAAGGCAGCAACCAAAGGCTTGAAATAAATGGCCGCAACCTCCAGCAGTTGCAAGTGCTCCAGGGAAAGGAGGGAATTTCTGGAGAAGCAGTTGTAGGCTACTTCTTTGAAAGCAGCAGCAGCTCCTGGACTTTGGATCAGTACTTTTGATTTTTAGGAACAACAGCTCTAGTCAAAACAAATTGGAGTTCCGATTGACCGGAAAGTTTGAAACGAGAGAGAGGATTTGGGGGAGATAATGGAAAGGGGAAAAAGAAATTACGGCTAGAAATGGAATATTGGAGGCTCTCTCGGCTGGGGATCTTGAATGGTTTGGGGTTCTTATAGTAAACACATGTGCTTATATAAACAATGAGAAGGCATTGTTACTTGCCTAGGGGAGAAAAAATTTCCAGGTGGAGAAAACTTAGGGATTAGGTGTCTGCTTTACAGGAAAACACAGGTTCATTATTATATATATATATATATATATTTTATTTACAAACAACAGCCGTCTGCTACTGTTTATCTGAGTTTTTTTTTATAGACAGTTCTGCTACGGTTACTGTAGCAGAACAAATTCAATTTTTTTAATTCACAACCAGCAGACTGTCTAACAATTTAATTTAATTAATATATATTCTAAGCTTTCTTTACTTAACAAAAATAAAGTTGACCGTATTCGAGCATCGAACCTCGGATTTCGACGCACAATATCTCGATTTGACCGTCTCAAAACGACGATCAAAATGAGTATAATATTGATATACTTCCGATCGGGTTTTGAATACCCGAATTTTCGAGATACGTTTTCGATTTGAGATTAAATTTCGCAATTTTAAATTATCAAACGGCCTCCGATTGACGAACGGTCAATTCCGTTGGTCTTCTTTCGTCGAATCTGATTTTATGACAGTCTCGGTTCGTTTCGCAGTTTTTGAATTTACGTCGCGGCTTTTTCGAACACGCATTACTGTGCGATTGATTTTTGATCGATTTCGCTCGAACGACTTTTGATTAACTATCAATTAGTCGATATAAGTCATCCGATATCGACCGACAACTTTATTGGTTTAAACGGACCCTAATCGGGTCGGGTTCAGGTTTGTTTGGAACTCGGATGTTACAGTTTATGAGCCTGATGAAGTCGAATGGTAAGAAGCACATTCTTACCGAAGAAGAGTCGGTGGAGAAGACTGAGGTGAATGCCTCGTGAGAGGCAGATGATGCGTATGCCAAAGTCTGGCTATCTGGGACGTTGACGATAGAGATCGCCAAAGATGTATTACATCAGCCCACAACTATGGCTATGTAGGATAGTCTAGCAGCGACATATTCACAGGCGCGAAACGAGACGAAGATACTTCATTTGCAACATGATATCTTCACAGTCAAGCAGAATGGGCGCCCCCTTCACTCACTGTACACATCCCTACGAGGGATGTTTGAGAAGCTCCATAGCTTCATGCCGTTGACGGCCACTCCTGAGCAGCAGAAGACATACAGGAATGCTACCATGGTAGGTGTATTCCTGGTTGCCCTTGATCCAGAGTACGATGCTGCCCTGTCTCAGATTCTTGCTGACGCCACTATTCCTCCTATGGAGGAATCTTTCCGTCGACTGAGTCGAATTACTGTCCCAAGCTCGACTTCCAGCCAGACACCTTCAGCGATGGCAGCCTCCAGAGGAAGAGGGGGCTCCTCTACCTTTCGTGGCCGTGGCCCCTGGGGTCGTGGGGGTCGGATTCGTCAACCATGCAGTTATTATCGTCGCCCTGGTCACTCCGAGGATACATGCTACTCCAAGCATGGCTTTCCTGCATCGGCTCGGGTAGCCGAACAAGTTGAGTCCCCTGCACTTTCATCGTTGGACCAACGATTCGATGATCTTGTTGCCAGAATGAGGAATATCATGCCTCCTGATACAGCTCCTGGAGGTCAGTCAGATATGGCTCTCTCAGTCTTTGCCAGTTCACCTGCCACAGCCAGTACCTCAACTAGTTTTTATGCTCTCACTTCTTGTGATGGATCTATGATTACGAACTGGATTATGGATTCTGGAGCGACACCTCATCTTTGTGGGGACAAAGGGCAGCTCATTGCACATAAACCGGTCTCTTCAGGACGAACTATGGTGATAGCCAATGGGATACATTCCCCGATCACAGGACAGGGGGAGGTTAACCTGGCACCTTCCATGAGGCTGCAGAATGTGTTATATGCTCATGATTTCTCTATGAACTTACTATCCATTAGCCAGATTACAAAGGATTTGAACTGTCGAGCTATTTTTGACTCATCGTCTCTTGTTTTTCAGGACATACCCTCAGGCAAGATGATTGGCTATGGTCGTGAGCAGAATGGTCTCTATCGTCTGGTCCATACTCCCTATGTCGGTGCATCTCTCCATTCTACAGGATTAGACTCTCTATATACCTGGCATCTCCGATTTGGTCATCTCCCTCTTCAGAAGATGTGTTGTGTTTTTGTTATAAAATATGAAGCGGAAGCAAAACATGGAACAAGAATAAGAACAAGAAAGAACAGCGGGATTTAACGTGGAACCCTACTCCGTGAGGAGCGGGATGAAACCACGGGAGAAGCCCTCTAAGGGGCGTGTTTGTCTATTGACTTTCTCAATGAGTACAGGAGGTCTGGGGCTCTTTATATAGCCTTCCCAGAGCCTCCAAGTCCCACCCACAGGCGGTATGGGACTAAACACTGGATGGGGTAAATGGATCTTCTCCAGGATCCATTTACCCTGCTACAACACAATAGGCGCATACAACTTATACTCCAACACTCCCCCTCAAGCTGGAGCATGCAATGCTCAGCTTGGACAGACAGACAGAAACTCAACTCAACGCTACAAGACACTACGGACAATATCAACCCAACGCGCACATTGCTGCAGTCGAGGACGTTGCTTCTCATGCCGTGCAGGTGAGGAGGACGAACGGGCTGGAGTGTGAGTCAACTGAAGACTCGGAATCTGACCATCGAGTCTGAACTGCGCCTGAAGTCTCCTCGTCGGAGAACTGGGTCTCTCCCATCTGGCTCAGAGAATGGTGCACTGCTCTGGTGTACCTATGATACCACATGAAAACCCTTGCCCTCAAGGGAATGGTCCTCTGCTTTGGAGTCCTTATGGCTCACATGAAAACTCTGGCCTGACAACTAAAAGACTGATGGGGACCTCTGACAAAGATGGCAACTTATGCTCATCTGACAATGACCGCACACTCGTGCGTGTCTGAAACTGGAGACTCGGAAGACAATCGTCGAGTCTGAACAACTGCGCATCAAACTGGGACTCGGAATCTGAACGTCGAGTCTGGAACTGCGCATGAACTGTAGAGTCTGAACGAATTGCTGGTCTGGAAATTTGCATCTGGCATCTGAATCTGGATAAAGACCTGTGACTCTACATATACTCCCCCTTTCTCCCATACTTGTCGGAACATGAACATCGACAAAGTTGGGAGAAGACAAGATAAATAGGGGGTAAACAACAAGAACATGAAACTCGCGGCTTTGTCAAATTTTTTTAATAGCCGCCATGATGCTTTTTTTTTAACATAAGCCGTTCAACCTCTTTTTTTTTATATACGGCTTTTCATTTTTTTTCTTTTTTTTTATAAGCCGTCACATTTTTTTATATTTTTTTAAGCCGTTTCAACATTTTTTTTTCGGCTTTTGCATTATTTTTTTTAAAATTGCGTACGACTTTTCTTCTATCTCTTTTTTTTTGTACGCACCTCCTTTTTTTTTATTTTATTTTTTTTCAGAACAAATGCCTCCTCCCCCTTTCTCTTTTTTTTGTATGCTAGGCTTATTGGGCCCTTTCTCCCTCTCCTCTCCTTTCTTTTCCCTTTTTTTTTAAATAACAGGCTCGGTAGGCCCCTTGGGCTTCACAATATTTTTTTTAAATAACATGCATCCCATCCCTAGGGTTCCCAATCGTGGGAACCCTCTTGAAATGCCGCCGCCAACGGGCATGAGATGGGAGGGATCCCTTGCGCCGCCTGCGCCTGGGAGGGGCCTCGTGCGACTTGCGCCGCCTGCGCCTGGGAGATGGGTGGGAGCCCTTGCGCCTGCGCCTGCGACTGGAGCGGCTTGGAGATGTGCCTGGGGCTGGAGCTGAGGTCTGTGCACGCAAGGGAGGTGCCGCTTGCTCGCGGTTGTGCGCAACCGAGCGCCTGGGGCTGGAAAGAGCGCGCGCGGCTTTGGGGATCTGCGCCTGGGGAGTCACGCGCGCAAGGAGACGCAAGATGGAGGCGCGCACCCTGTGCGGTGAATATCTGGTGCTAGGGCTCGCCCATCGGAAAGTGGCAGGCACATCAGAAGGGGATTCGTCGTGACAAGGGCTCGCCGCCGGAAGGAAGAAGATTTGCGATCGGGCTGTGACCGCGCGTCACCTGGTGGTCTTGGGGGATACACCGCAAGGGGCGGCGCTGCCTGGTGGGCCGGTCCCGGCGCTTGATGTCTGCGAGGAGGAGACCCGCTAGGGTTGCGCACCTGCGACAGGGAGATGAAGCGCCTCTATGGCTTCTATGGCTTCGGAGTGATCGCCTGGGCTGGAGCGGTAATCGCCCAGGGGCCTGTTCCTGCAAGTGCGGCACTGGAGCCGCTTTCGGGTCGATGCAGAGGTCTCTTAGTCCCACCAAGACTGGATTTGAGAAGAAGAAGCTGATCTCGATTAACAGTACATGGCCTGAATCTGTGAATATTAGCAGAAATTAGGGTTTCAAAAGGAAACCCTAAAACATGATCTTGGACCGGAACCAATCTGAATATGACGTGATCATCAGCCTTTCTTCAGGAGTAGAACACTCAATATTATAAAAATAATGAACAGGAACTCTGCTTTGAATCTGATAATTGAATCTCGAACAGAATAAAAACTTTCACGAACAAATCCACGAGAATCAAACCCGCTCTGATACCATGTTATAAAATAGAAAGCGGAAGCGGAAACATGGAAAAGATAAATAACAAAAAGAACAAGCGGGATTTAACGTGGAACCCTACTCCGTGAGGAGCGGGATGAAACCACGGGAGAAGCCCTCAAAGGGGCGCGTTTTTCATTGCACTTTCTCAATGAGTACAGGAGGTCTGGGGCTCCTTATATAGCCTTCCCAGAGCCTCCAAGTCCCACCCACAGGCGGTATGGGACTAAACACTGGATGGGGTAAATGGATCTTCTCCAGGATCCATTTACCCTGCTACAACTCAACATGGCGCACTACCAAATACTCTAACAGTTTTGCCCCAGATTTCTTCGAAGTCATCCTTCCAGTGTGAAGCGTGTCAGTTGGGAAAGCATCATCGGTCTACTTTCTCGAGTTGTCAGAGTCGGAGCAGTAGCTCCTTGTTCGAGTTAGTCCATATTGATATTTGGGGTCCTAGTCGTGCTCCTGACCACCAGGGACACAGATTCTATCTTGTTGCAGTAGATGATTTTTCCCGTTTGTCTTGGGTGTTTTTATTGAAGAATAAATTTGAAGCAAGAGATGTGATTCAAATGTTTATCAATGAAGTTCAAAATGTTTTCTCTTCTTCTGTGAAAATTGTGCGGTCTGAAAATGCCTTGGAGTTTTGTACTAGAAGTTTGTCCTTGTTCTTTTCATCTCGTGGTATAATTCATCAAACTTCATGTGTTTACGCTTCACAACAAAATGGTGTTGCAGAACGGAAACATCGCCATCTTCCGGATATCATTAGAACCTTACTTATTCGGAGTCATGCTCTAAACTCGTTCTGGGGTGATGCGGTTCTCACAGCTTGCTACTTAATAAATCGCATGTCCTCATCTGTCTTGGGTGAGAAAAGTCCTCTCTCTAGCCTCTCCTGAGAAGGAGTTGTTCTCTCTTCCACCCCGTGTCTTTAGCTGTATTAGTTTTGTCCATCAGTTGGTGCCAGGTCTTGATAAGATCTCTCCTAGGGCTATCAAATGTGTGTTTTTCAGGTACTCCAGGACACAGAAGGGCTATCATTGCTTTGATCCGTTGCGTCGAAAATATTTTGTTAGCGCCGATGTCACATTCTTTGAATCTGTGATGTTTTTCTCTCCTATAGGTGACCGAATGACTACTTCCCATTCTGATACTGAGGTCTTCGTGCCACCTCCTCCTATGAGTCAGTTACCTTCTATGACATCTCCACCACCACCTCATGTCATACCGTCACCTCCACCTTTACCACCTCCAGTTACCATTGTCCCACCGTTACCAAAGTACTATACTCGTCGGTCCTCCTCTGCTCAAGGCCATGGCCTGTCATCCAGCAACCCTCAGGTTGGTTCTGATAACTTGATTTCTAACGATGAGTCTGAGGATCTATTGATACAGGAAACACAACAGGTTGATGATCATGGAGATTTGGACGTGCCTATCGCTATTAGAAAGCAAAGGCGTACTTGTGCTTCCTATCCACTTGCTTCACATGTCTCTTTTCATCGTCTGACGGTTGATTTCCAAAGATTTGCGGTAGCCTTATCTGCAGTAGAGGTTCCACGCAATTACCAGGAGGCACTCCAAGATAGCAAATGGCGTCTTGCTATGGAAGAAGAAATGGCCGCATTGCAGTCCCTTAGAACTTGGACACTTGTTTCTCCACCTCCCGGAGCGTCTATTGTTACCTGCAAGTGGGTATTTACTTTTAAATACCATGCCGATGGAAGCCTTAACCGGTACAAGGCAAGGCTCGTGGCACGTGGTTTTACTAAGACTTATGGGGTCGATTACTTGGGCACGTTCTCTCCAGTTGCTCGACATTCTACTTTACGTGTCCTTCTTTCAGTTGCTGTAGCACGAGATTGGCCGTTATTTCAGCATGACGTGAAAAATGCATTTTTATATGGAGATCTACAAGAGGAGGTCAGGAGGTCTATATGCAGCAGCCTCCGGGGTTTGCTGCTGAGGGGGAGTGTGACCAGGTTTGTAGACTCCATAAGGCAATATATGGCCTTAAACAGAGTCCTAGAGCATGGTTTCAAAAGCTTTCAGATCTGATGGAACGACATGGCTTCAAGAGGTCAAATACAGACCATTCCTTATTTGTGCAGAAGACGTCTAGAGGTACTGTTGCTATCATGGTGTATGTTGATGATATTGTTGTTACAGGAGATGATGAGCAGGGAATCAAGATGGCTAAAGAATTTCTGGGTAGTCAATTTGTGACTAAGGATCTGGGTACCCTAAGGTATTTCTTGGGGCTGGAATTTGCTAGAAATGCACAGGGTCTCGTGATGACCCAAAGGAAGTATGTTACAGATATGTTTGCAGAAACAGGAATGATTGGATGTCAACCGTCCACGACTCCTATGGATCCTAGCATGAACCTATATGATGTTGATACCGATGAAGTTGTAAGAGAAGATACAGAGAGATGGTTGGAAAACTCATTTACGTTACAATCACTAGACCGGATATTGCATTTGCAGTGAGTCGAGTGAGTCAATTCATGGAGCAACCTCGACAGGTACATATGGACGCACCGCATATGATATTGAGGTATCTGAAATCAACTCCAGGCTCAGGATTACTATTCAAGAAAGGAGATACACTCTCTGTATCCGCATATGCTGACACAGATTATGCAGGTTGTCCTAAGGATAGAAAATCGACTTCAGGATTTGCAATATTTGTTGGCACTTCTCTCGTTTCTTGGAAAAGCAAGAAACAAACTGTTGTAGCAAGATCAAGTGCCGAGTCCGAATACAGGGCTATGGCTCAAGCTAGTACATAAATGATGTGGGTCTGAGCAGTGCTATGTGATTTACATGTAGAGATCCCTCTACCCATGGAGTTACACTGTGATAACCAGGCTGCCCTATCCATTGCAAACAACCCTGCTTTCCATGAGAGAACAAAACATATTGAGGTGGATTGCCACTATACCAGAGACATGATTCTGAAGGGCCTGATCTCCACTTCCCATGTCAGCTCTGGAGAGCAAACCGCGGACATCTTCACCAAGCCACTGCCAGAGGATCATTCCAGAAGTGTTCATCCAAGATGAGCATGATCGATATCTATGCTCCAGCTTGAGGGGGAGTGTGAAGATATTTGTATTTTCATATTTAATATGCGTCTCTTTCTTATTTTCCTTTCCGGTTGTCTACTTTATGTAATTTATAGGCCTCTCTACTATATAAGAGAGCCTAGGGTTCTCTGAAATAACAAGAGCTCTTATTTTCTCCAACAACTATCCTGTATGGCCTCCTGATATGTTCGTGGTATAGTAATGGCTGAGAGGCTCATAACAAACTTCCGGTATTCCTCTGAAAGATGTCCAAGAAAGCATGCGCAGCTAGAGGGTACTTAGCACAGTTGCGACGGGGCTTCCTTAAAGCAATAGGTACATCAAGGTCATCAACCTCTCTGTTCTCTGTTATCAGATTCTCCTGTGTAGTACCCTGTGGATCAAGCATATCACCAGTGCCATCAGTAGAAACAATGTGTTCATTACCAACCTGGGGCGTGCTGGATGACTGGGAAGGCGCAAGAGTAGAGGGGCAAGTAAAAGATGTGTGAAAATAAAAATGAGGTAGGAACTGAGTCGTGGTAGACGGACGTGGAGTAGGTGATGGAGGATGAGGTGGTGACTGAGACTCATCACGAGGACTTGTTGGTGGGGATATCGGTGGTGAAGGAATGAAAATATCTTCACTAGAGTCAGCATTTGACAACATGTCACATGTAGGAGAAAAATTCATAATAGACTCAAAAAATGTGACATATGCACTCACATAATACTTTCTTTCAACAAGATCAAAACACCGATACCCTTTTTGGGTACGAGAATAGCTAACGAACACACATTTGACAGCTCTAGGAGAGAGCTTGTCACGATCAGGAGTAAAATTGTGGACAAACGCCACAGATCCAAAGACTCTGGGGGTAAGTGAGAATAAGTCATTCTCCGGAAACACAATCAAGAAAGAAACTTTTTCTTTAAGCATATTGGACGGCACGGCATGCGGTTCACCAAGTAACATGCAGTAAGAACCACATCACCCCGGAAAGATTGAGGAGCTCGAGTCTGAATCAAAAGAGTCCTTGTGACATCAAAAGATGACGGTGTTTGCATTCAACAATACCATTATGGTGTGAACTATAAGTACATGAAGTTTGATGAACAACATCAATAGATATGAGGAGGTCCGACAACTGTAAAGTAGAAAACTCTAAGGCATTGTCTGTGCGAATAAATTTCACATTAGCAGGAAAAATATTTTTAATCTCAATAAGGAAAGATTTGACAATAGGACCAACTTCCGACTTATTCTTCATCAGAAATACCCAAGATACTCTAGAATAATCATCTATAATGACCATATAAAATCGATGTCCTTGATGATCAGGAACAGGACTAGAACCCCAGATATCAAAGTGAACCAACGCAAACAACTGACGACTCTGACAACTTGGAAAAGAGGAATGATGGTGCCTCCCAAGCTGACACGCCTTACACTCCAGACTAGTACGAGTACAGATCTGCGGAAGGACATGGCACAACTTCTGCAGTGAAAGGTGTCCAAAGCAAAGATGCCACAGAAATGAGGAGACAGGTCCAGAAGGGATAGTAGCGACCCCTGCACAAGGAGACTGGACAAGTCTGTAGAGTCCCATCTGCTCACGGCCACATCCAATCACCTTGCCCGTGAGTATGTCGTGAAACACAAGAGAAGAATGATCAAATATGTCATGACAATGCTTCTTTTGTAATATGGCTAATAGACAAAAGATTCATCTGAAATACTAAAGCATGTATGACATTTTGCAGACACATCGAGGGAGCTAGAACAATCTTCCCCTGTTCAACAACAGGTAGATGAACCCCATTGGCAATAACCACTGATCGACCCGGAGGGATAGACTTGTAAGAAGTAAACTATGCTCAATCGTCGCACATATGATGAGATGCTCCAAAGTCCATGATTCAGTCAGACAAATCTGAACGGCTGCTACTAGTAAGAGCATAAGCAATACCTGACGAGCTCGAAGAGGCCCTAGCAATATGTGCGACATCTGAAGCACCTGCAGGCGAAGTAGTTGGAGTAGTCATCATCTCTCGTAGCCTGGAAACAATATCATCAAAGCGTGCATCATGAGCCGGTGCAGGTGTAGATGGAGGCTCGGTCTGCTCAGCAACATGAGCGGAGGCTAAATACCCATGCTTCTGATAGCATGTCTCCTCAGAATGACCAGGACGGTGGTAATGTGAACATGGACCTTGCTGACTCGACATTACTCTATTGGGTTGAGATAATTCCCTGGATCTTTTAGTGGTGCAGTGCTTTACGCATCAGGTTGGGCAGGCTGCCTTCTCTGTTGAAATTGTGTTTATGAATAAAGGAGGGTACTAGTGGTGAGGGGGAGGTGAGTGGATCTTGCAAGGTACAAGTCGAGTGATCCCTGAGTAGGGATCACGGAAGAAAGGGTCGAAGGGGATATTTGGCCTCAATTGCTCGCCCTAAGGTGAGAGACGATGTAATAAACAATAATTAAAAGGGAGAAGTTGATGTGCTCATGCGGTGCCCCCTCGCACCGCATGAGAATCTATAGCTATGTGTAGGCCCTTTGCACACAGTCCCATGTCCATGTGTAGCATACACACACACCTTTGGATTGATCATATGTTGATTTCAATGCGATCCATGGTGTTTTTGGACATATAAATCCAACCTGCCTGCCCTAGAACACCTTTGGAGTTGATAGAAAAGGTTGTGATATGAGTCTGCACACACAACCTATTCCTATATGAATGTGTAGCCAAAAATCATACCGATCTATCTCCCAATCAAGTCCTTCTCAATCTCCTTTGTTCGTCATGGAAAAGAACAAGGTCAATATATCCTCCTCTGGACCTTAAAAAGGTCTACCACCCATCATCAAGATGGATGGGATCAATTATGAATTGTGGGCATTGTCTCAGACTTCTGTTAGGAGAGACCACTCTAGTTTTGATGCTTGGCAACATCTACTACCATTTCGGATGGACTTTTATTACTAATGATTGGGATTGTCATAGACTAATGTTGCACATCAACTTGATTACATTAAAGGGTCCCTTCTCTTGTGGAGTAGGATGGTCCTATGAATCTGCGTCAAATCACGTAAAGTTTTTTTCGTGTTCTTGATGTTAGGCATATTGTATACTTTTACAACCACGGAACAAATTGTATTTGTCGCATCAACTCGAAATGTCCTATCAAGGATATCTGAAAAAGTATGTATCTTGCTCTCTTTAAAAAAACATCATTTTCATTCATTATGTAACTCTATTATGTTGTGATGTATCTCGTATAGTATGGTATTTTTTAACAACCACCTCTTTGCAGTACTCATCCATGATGAATGGAACATCAATCCATTATCAACTATATGCGCATGACCTTTGAATTATGATTCAACACCAAGATATTCAACTATATAAAAGTCTGAGTGCCATACTCTTGTGTTTCATCGTGAACACTTAAACCATCCTATCATTGATACAAAAACAAGAATATCAGTCATATCTCAATGAAGGAATATGGGAGGAGCCCAACAACTGGTATGGATATAATTGGGCATCTCCATCATCCTGTGAAATAATTCTCATTTGTTTTTTGAAACACACAACAACAGCAAAGGCTTTTCCCATGTTAAGTAGGGTTGGCTATTCTTTGCATGCATTTAGATCTATCTTGGGTCCTTCTTGGGCTTGGATCCAAATAACTAAGATCCCTAAAAGACCTTTTTGAAGATGTTCATCCCTTACTGACTCATGTACCTGAAACTTGAGTTTTGATTCTGAATTCATGACTGAGGATACCATTGGATAATAACTATCAATTGTAGACCTATGTTGAACATAAAAAGTCTTTTGCTTGATGCCTTAATGATGATACCCCCATTTTGGCACCTTATCCCCGACACATCGTTGTAGCCATATCCTTTACAATCCAAGACTTTAAGGTATATAAGATTCTTTCTCAAGTAGAGTATGTTGAGAGGATCATGTAATTGGGCTATTTATATGGGAGTTGTGCAGTCCTACATAGATAAGTGATGGGACTTGGTTATGTTGGTGGGGTTATATAAAGAGCCCCACACTCCCTATACTTATTGAGAGAAGTGAATAGAAAAACCTAGCCCTTGGTGGTTTTTTCCCATGGTTTCATCCTGCTCCTTAAGTATGGTTCCATGTAGGAATGCAAATGGTTACGGATATATATGTATTCGATCCGTCGCTGTATTCGTTTTATACAGATTTTGACATCCGTATCCGTATCCATTTTAAAATGGATACGGATATGGATATCATTTTGATATCCGCAAACACCTGTATGTATCCGTATTCGTATATCTGTTTTCGTATATAAATATAGTCATAAATTTATTTTTGTCCCTATGTAACGTAATTCTATACATTCTTTTACCATATTTGTATATTTTTTACATTTAGTAAATTTATATCATGTATTTTCCATCCAATAAGTATATATTTAAGTCGATCTATATAGAGTATTTCTAACATTCCTCTTATGCGATCAATATCTGTTTTACATCCGTATCTGTTTTTTAAGGATACGGTAAGATAGTTTTAATATCCGTCAATATCCGTATCCGCATTTATATTCATATTCAAAAACGGATAAGGATACAGTAATACCTATATCCGTATTCGTATCTGTCTGTTTGCATCCCTTGTTCCCTGTGAAATCAAGTTTTCTTATTGTATATCAATTCACATTGTATATTTTATATTTCTACATGGCATCAAAGCAAGTCATTTTTAGCTGCCTTCGAGATTTATCTTTATTTTCATCTTTTTTAACTCGTTGTTCGTGATGCTAATTTTTTAGTTCTTAGAATTTATTTGTTGAAGATACACAATAATGTTGGTATTATGTTCTCTTTGGACACTCTTGATGTATAAGTCAGAGGGGTTTTCCAAGCCTTAAAGATCAAGCAAGAAGGTAATGGGATAAAGTGGTGTGGCTGCAAGCACTACATGAATATGAACGGGCACCATGTTGATTGGACATCCACGTTAGCAGACACTCCATCATGGCTCGAAATGTCGATGAAATTTGTCGATATTTCAGTTTTGTGGGTTGGCAAAACTGAAATCGATGTGGGGAATTTTGTTCGATGCCTGACTTTTGACCAATTAAGACTAATTTCTTTGAAATATCCATGACATGTCTGGAAGCCGATGGAGGAATACTAGCTGGAGGCATGATATCTCTCAGTCGATTTCTAGCCAGACGGAGGACGTGAGGATGGAGTGGCGCGTGAAGTCTCTCAGGAGTGCGAGGGGTGTTGGTGCGAGGGGCGCCGGTGGAGGCCCTTCGGTGCGCGCGAGGGGCTGCGGGGGGAAGGCGTTTGCGGCATGGGCGAGGGGGAGCGGGGAGGGAGTTTCGATGAGGGATGGTGTCGTGTCTGGAGTGGAGGGGGAGGCGCGGGTGGTCGGTGCTGCCGCAGAGTTTGCTGGAGGGGATGATAGCTGGAAGTTGGTTTCGTATAAAAAACGGGGGAAAAAATGCTTCCGGTGTGGCACTCATGGTCATCTTGCTGCCTCTTGTCCTCTCCCGCCGCGTTGCTATGCATGTGGGAGGGTTGGCCATCAGAGCTTCTCTTGCCGGGTCTCGTCGAGTTCCCATTGTCTTTCTACGCGTCCACCTTCGTTGGTGTTGTCGCCTGTGGTGCATGGCAGCCGCGGTGTCAACTTCGGCGGGGTTGGATCGCGTTCTTTCGCTCAGGTGGTTAGGGCGGGTGCAGCTGTGGCGATGCCGGGTGAAGATGCGAAGAGGCCGGGTGAAGATGTGGAGGCTCGGTCTTCATCGTTGTTGGGGCGGGATGATGCCCTCGAAGGAGGGGAGTTTTTGCATGGGGAGTCTCCTTTGGGGCAGGTGGCGACTGGAGTGGCGGTGCGTGGGGTGTACTCTCAAGCGGCGGGGACTTCTCGTGCCGTTGGTTGCCTCACGGTGGTGGGGGTCATGCAACGACCCGGGTTATCATGGAATATGGTGCAAAACAACGTGCTGGCTTTCCTGGGCCCCCACTTCGGCGGGGATTTTGTCGTGCTGGATTCGGCTCGCTGCTGCATCCGTGGTCTCTCCCGGGACCAGCGGGAGAGTCTCCTCTCTTCAAATGGCGATGGCGTGGTTCTGTGGCGGTGCCTCAGGGTGGCCGACGGTGCTTCTGTGAACCAGGAGGTCTGCGTGGTGGAAGTGCAGGGAGTTCCCTTCCTTTCTCGCACGGTTGCGGCGCTCTCAAGGGCCACCGGAGCTTGGGGGGAAGTGCTGGCAGTTCTCGATGATGGGTTATCTCCAGGTGGCGATTGGACTTGTACAAAAATCCTTATGGAATGCTCTTCTTCCTTTCTTGCAAAGGCGGTGGGTACAGTCCTTTTCGAGACCTTGAAGATCGGGAAATGGTCTTTCAAGGTGGAGTTTCTTATTCTTTCTCCTTCGCCGGTGCCGGCGGCCGCATCTTCGTCTCCGGCGATCTTGGTTGCTTCAAAGTCCCCAGGCCTGGGGATGATCGTTTCGACTTCTGTTGGCCACGTGTCAAGTTTTGGTGGCGGAAACGAGGAGACACCTGCGCTGTCTATTCCCTCTGGCCCGATGTTCTTTCGGTCTTCTAGAAAGACGTGCTCAGATCCTATCAGGCGTATTGTATCTGGTTTTGGTGCTGCCGAGGACGATTCCACTACCCTGCATCCACCTCCTATGACGTCTGCTGGCATTCTTATTGACGTATCGGGCCACGTGCGCAATCATGCAAGTTATTCCCATAATGGAACCATGCGGTTCGGATCTTGGCCTCAGTTGCGGGTTTCTGATGACCCGGTTATTAATCCGGAGCATTTGGCGGGTGTGCTTATCGGGCACGGCGGTTCAGCGGTGCAGACTCGGCGGATTCTCCTTAAGGAATTCGAATCCTCCCTGATTTTTGCTCAGACTCCCCTACCCCCTCCTGTTTGGACTCCCACGGCTATCTCTCTGCTTCGAAATCCTACGACGGAGAAACCCTTCGATGTCGATGTCGCTGTTGATCCGGGGGTTGGGGGAGCCATCTCTGCGCCTGCGGTCTCTACCTCTTCGCGGTTCGGCGTATGCTACAGCAGGAGATCTCTTTCACGCCTTGATTCCTCTATGGTTTCTTCTTGCGCGACTTTGCGGGATGCGGTGGCAGAGGCAGCCGGCCTCGCTCCTATTGGGGGTCGTACCCTAGGTTCTTAATGAAGATCCTCTCTTGGAATGTTCGGGGCCTCGGCGATCCTGAGAAACGGCGGGCCCTGGGAATGCGCTTCAACGATTGGGATTGTGATGTTGTGTTTATTCAAGAATCAAAGCTTTCGGGTATTGACGACACCTTGTGGCGATCTTTCGGAGCTCTTTCCATTGACGAATTTAGATATGTTGATGCCAATGGCGCATCGGGTGGTATTATTCTTGCTTGGCGCTCAAGGACATTCACCTTCTCCTCCATGCGTGCGGGGAGGCACTCATTGACAGTGGTTTTGTCTCGCGTGGATTCCAATGTACATATTGCTTTTACTGCTATCTATGCTCCTTCTTGCCATTTGCTTCGGAGGGATCTATGGGAGGATTTGCGTGGGTTGGCTCCTAAATTCGTGGATACCCCTTGGCTTATGGGGGGGATTTCAACGTCACCGCTCTTTCTTCGGATCGGTCGCGTGGCCGTTGCGACCGGGACCCTGGAGCCGATGACTTTATCTCCTTCATTTCCGATTTGGCCCTGGAAGGGCTCGTGCCGAATGATATTGCCTATACATGGCGGAATAGCTCTTCTCGCTCGAGAATCGACAGGTTCTTGGCGAATGGTAAGATGATGGATTTCTTTCCTTTATGCTGGGTGGATTCCCGACCGCGTTCTTTTTCGGATCATAATCTAATTATTTGGGACTCTGGGGATGCGTTACCGCGCAGGGGTATCTTTCGTTATGAGAGGTGCTGGCTATTGGAGCTGGGGTTTAAAGAACTGGTCAGTAACCATTGGTGCCAGTCCACCTTTGTGGGTACCGCTGCTGCTCGCTTGGATCAGAAATTAACGTCGTTGCGTTCGATGTTGGCGGCATTCAAGAAGGCTACGCGCCTCGCGCGCGTGGAGGCTAGTATTGCGGCGGAAGCTATTATTGCGCGCCTGGACCGCGAGGAAAACGTGCGTGACTTAACGGAGGAGGAGCTATTGGAGCGTGCTTCTAGCCTTGATATTGTCAAAACCGAGGACAAAAAACGTTCAATTGAATGGAGGCAGCAGTCTCGCTTACGTTGGTTACAGGAGGGGGACGCGAATACTGCCTATTTCCACCGGGTTGCCAGTGGGAGGCGACGTCGGAATTCCATTCGCTCTATCTTCGTAAATGGCTCCATCATTTCTGGTGATAGGGATATGGGTTCTGCCTTTGTTGATCATTTCAAACTCGCCTTTGGCACCAGGGCGCCTCGGCGCTGGCGGTGGCGGGGTCAGGGGGCTCCCTCGCTTTCGGATTCTGAAGCTTCAACCCTACTGCGGCCTTTCTCGTTGGAGGAGCTTAAGGCCACGCTGTGGGACCTTAATGTTGATGCCGCTCCGGGCTCGGATGGATTCTCTGTCGCTTTCTATCGAGATTTCTGGGACCTCGTGGCCGGTGATGTTTTGGAGGTGGCTCAAGATTTTTACAACGGTAACAGTGGTTTTGATAAGATTAACAAGGCACTGATCGTATTGATTCCCAAGGTTCAGCCGGCTTGCCGCATTGATGACTTCAGGCCGATCTCTATTTCGAACGAGATTTATTTAATCATCGCTAAACTGTTGGCCAGGCGCCTTGCCCCCCTTCTGCCGTCCCTTGTCTCGCCTACGCAGGCGGCTTTTATCCGTGGCCGCCACATTTCTGACTGCTTTGTTGTGGCTTCCAAGCTCGTCGCGGCGTGGCGTAGGTCCAATTCAAAGGGGATTTTATGGAAGATTGACTTTGCAAAGGCGTACGATTGCCTTGATTGGAGATTTTTGTGGTCCGTCTTGAGGCGGCGGGGCTTCCCCTCGCCGTGGATTGCTTGGATGCGGAGGTGTGTGGCCACAGCCTCCTTTTCCTTATTACTGAACGGGGGCCCAATTGGGGGCTTCTTCCAGCCGAGGCGGGGAATTAGACAGGGGTGTCCTTTGGCCCCTCTTCTTTTTGTCTTGGCGGTTGACGTCCTGCCACGCATGATTGAGGGCGTGGCCACGGCCGGCTTGACTCGGGGCGTCTTGGTTGGGGATCTACATGTCCCAACCATTCAGTTCGCAGACGACACTTTGTGTTTCGTCGAGGGGGGCCCCGATGTTGTTGCTGGTATGGCCACTACAGTTGAACTATTCAGTGAGGCCTCGGGCCTGGTGATTAATGTGGCGAAGTCTAAATTGGTGCCATTCGATATGACACTTGAGGAGACTTTGGCTTGCTCGCAACTCCTCGGTTCTGGCCCCTCCTCTCTCCCCTTCGAATATCTGGGCTTACCGCTTGCGGCTGGTCGTTCTCGTCTGCGTGATTGGAAGGTTGTCGTGGAGAAAATGGAGGGACGGCTCGCGGGGTGGCGTGCGGTGCTGCTGACCAGGGGGGGCGCTTGGTGCTTCTTAAGGCCGTGCTTTCCTCTATTCCTATCTACTCTTTCACGATTCGTGGTATGCACAAGGGGATTCGCCTTAGGCTAGAAAGATGTATGCATGGATTCCTGTGGGGATGCAAGGGGGAGGGGAGAAGAGGGGTTCACCTAGTGGGGTGGAATGAGGTGGCTCGGCCCAAGCACTTGGGGGGTTTGGGTGTCAGGCACTTGCATTTGGCGAATGAAGCTCTCCTTCTCAAGTGGGCAGCCAGGGTGTGGGGATCGGAGGAAAACTTTATGCTTAATGTCCTGCGCGCTCTGCTTGGTGCGGATTTGATTGATGGCTTTAATGGAAACTCTATCTGCATCCTCTCTCCCTTATGGCGTGGTGTGACGACTGCTTTCAGGCATTACCGTTCCTTCTTCTCGCCGGTGCTGGGCGACGGTTGCTCCTTTCGCTTCTTGACCGATGATTGGTCTGGAAGGGGTGCCTTTGACGGATTGTTCCCGAGGCTTTTTGCTTTGGCCCAGGACAAAGATGCGTCGGTGGCCTCTTGCTGGGACAATGGTAGCTGGAACCCTCACATCGCTGCGTCCCTGTCCGATCAGCGGATGCATGACTATCTTTCCTTATTGGCTCTTCTTGGTGACACTCCTCGCCCGTCTGTTGTGCGCGATCATTGGGCTTGGAAGGATGGGTCCTTCACGTCTCGTAAGGCTTATTTTGCTCTCGCCCACCCTTTCATTGCCGATGATGATATATTGTTGCGCGATTGTCGATTCTTGTGGGGCCCCAAGCTTTCTGAGCGTATTGGGGGTTTTTTTATGGCTTCTTCGTCGTGGGCGGTGTTGGGAAAAGAGTCTTCGTTATGTTTCAAGAAAACCCTAGGCTCTGTTATATAGGGAGAGACCTAAAGGGTAAATTACAAAGAAGTCTAAATAAGAAAAAGAAATAACGACAGGATACATAAAATGATAATAGAGAAACTATCTCTACACTCCCCCTCAAGGTGGAGCATAGATGTCTATCATGCTCAGCTTGGATGAACATCTCTGAAAAGGTCCTCTGAGCAGTGGCTTGGTGAATACATCTGCCGTCTGATCTCCTGAGCTCACATGTGTAGTAGATATCAATCCTCTCTGAATCAAATCCCTGGTGTAATGGCAGTCAACTTCAATATGTTTGGTCCTTTCATGGAAGGCTGGGTTGTTGGCAATGAATAGTGCTGCCTGATTGTCACACTGGAGCTTCATAGGTAGAGTCACATCTACATGTAGATCTTCTAGTACAGAACGAACCCACATCATTTCCGTGCTGGCTTGGGCCATGGCCCTATATTCGGATTCAGCACTGGACCTTGCCACAACAATTTGTTTCTTGCTTTTCCAAGAAACCAGAGATCCTCCAACAAACACTGCAAACCCTGAAGTTGATTTTCGATCCTTAGGGCATCCTGCATAATCTGTGTCTGCACACGCCGAGATGGATAAATCTGTGCCCTTTCTGAATAGCAGCCCTGAATCTGGAGAGGACTTCAGATACCTCAGTATCATGTGTATAGCATCCATGTGAATCTGTCTTGGCTGCTCCATGAATTGACTCATCCTGCTAACTGCAAATTGAATATCTGGACGAGTTATGGTAATGTAGAGGAGTTTTCCCACCATTTCTCTATATCTCATCTTATCTACTTCATCAGTATCATCATCATACAATTTCACGCTAGGATCCATGGGAATACTTGATGGTTTGTACCCATCCATGCCAGTCTCAACCAGGAAGTCTGTAATGTACTTTCGTTGGGTCATCACCAAGCCCTATGCATTCCTTGCAAATTCCAACCCCAGAAAATATCTTAGGGTTCCAAGATCCTTTGTAACAAACTGACGGCCTAGGAATGCCTTCGCCCTCTCTATGCCCTGAGCATCATCTCCTGTAACGAGAATATCATCCACATAAACCATAATGACAACCGTACCTGCCGATGACTTCTGGACAAACAACGAGTGATCGGCATTTGACCTCTTGAATCCCTGTTGCTCAATTAGGTTGGACAGCTTCTGGAACCAAGCTCTCGGACTCTGTTTGAGACCATATATCGCTTTGTGAAGTCTACAAACCATGTGCGTCTCCCCCTCAGCAGTAAACCCAGGTGGCTGCTGCATGTAGACTTCCTCCTATAAGTCCCCGTACAGAAAGGCATTCTTGACATCTAGTTGAGATATACTCCAATCACGGACCACAGCAACAGACAGGAGAATACGAAGAGTCGAATGCCGCGCAACTGGAGAGAATGTATCCATGTAATCCACACCATAGGTTTGAGTAAACCCTCGTGCGACCAAGCGTGCTTTGTACCTATCCAACGTGCCATCTGCATGATACTTTACTGTAAAGACCCACTTACAGCTCACAACGGATGTATCAGGAGGCGCAGGAACCAAGGACCATGTGCCACGGGACTGCAAGGCCTTCATCTCTTCCTCCATAGCCCCTCTCCAGCAATCGTTCTTCAACGCCTCCTGGTATGTCCGTGGTATATCCACGGAAGACAAAGCTGTGACAACCCGCTGAAACTCACCATTGAGGCGGTGAAAGGAAACCTGTGAAGCAAATGGATATGAAGCACACTGCCTTCTTTGCTTCCGAACAGCAATCGGACCATCAAGATCATCATCTACTGTACTGGAGGGGCTAGGGTTGTCCTGTACTGAAGAATCCTGCACGTGTACCACATCTGACCTGTCAGTAGTAATGCCATCTGAACATACCTGAGGCGTGATGATAGGCTGTTGGGTGGTCTGAGCAGGGCCTGACCGACGCGTATAGAATTTAGGTAATGGCAAAATGATAGGTCGTGAAATGGGTGGTGGTGGAAGCGGCGGTAGAATTGGTGGTGCTGGTGTGGACGACTCAGGTGAACTCCCTATAGGTGGCGGTAGAATTGGTGGTGCTGGTGTGGACGACTCAGGTGAACTCCCTATAGGTGGTGGAGGAACATAGACATCATCAGTGGTAGTGGATGGTACCATTCTGTCACGTGCAGGCGAGAAATACATGACAGACTCAAAGAAAGTGACATCAGCACTCACGAAGTACCTCTTAGTCGTTGGGTCATAACACCGATAGCCCTTCTGAGTCCTGGAATAGCCAACAAAGACGCACTTGACTGCTCTGGGAGAGAGTTTGTCAAGACCTGGAGATAAACGATGTACGAAAGCCACAGTACCAAAGACACGTGGAGTCAGTGAGAATAACTCCTTATCTGGGAAAAGAATAGAGATAGGTGACTTCTCACCAAGAACTGAGGATGGCATTCGATTGACCAAATGACACGCAGTAAGAACAGCATCGCCCCAGAATGAAATAGGCGCACAACTCTGAATCAACAGGGTACGAGTATTATCCAAGAGATGGCGATGCTTTCTTTCCGCCACACCATTTTGTTGTGAAGTATATGCACACGTAGTTTGGTGAATAATACCCTTTGATGAAAGAAAGTGAGAAAGTGAGCGTGTACAAAATTCGAGGGCATTATCCGTCCGCACATATTTGACTGAAGAAGAGAAAATATTGTGCATTTCATTAATCAAATTCTTGATCACATCTCCTGCTTCAGATTTATTCTTCAAAAGAAAGACCCATGAGACACGAGAAAAATCATCCACTACCACAAGATAGAACCTGTGCCCCAGATGATCGGAAACACGACTTGGACCCCATATATCTATATGCAACAACTCAAACGGGGAGCTACTGCTCCGACTCTGACAACTTGGGAAGCTTGACCTATGATGCTTTCCCAACTGACACGCTTCACAACGGAAAGACGAACTAGGAGAGATCTGGGGCAGAAGATGATGCATTTTCTGGAGCGGAAGGTGACCAAATCGGAGATGCCAGATGTACGGAGAGACTGGTCCGGCAGAATGAGAAGAGACGCCAGCATAGGAATGTCGAACCAGCTGATATAAACCACCCTGCTCAGAGCCATAGCCAATCACCTTGCCCGTGAGTATGTCCTGAAAAATAAGAGAAGACAAGTCAAATATAGCACGACAATTCAGATCCTTTGTGATCTGACTAATGGATAGCAAATTCATTGAGAACTCAAGAGCATGTAGGAGATTCTGTAGCTGCATAGTGGAGGAGAGGAAGACCTCCCCCTGTCCAACAAGGGGTGAATGGGTACCATCTGCTATCTGTACTGAGCGGTCAGGAGGAATGTCCCTGTAGGCCTGTAATCTATCTCTATCTCGGCATAGATGATGTGTGGCTCCGGAATCTATAACCCAGTCAGATATATCATGAGGTGGTATGAAAGCAGTAGATCTACCTGAGGTACTGGCCGCGGCTGATGAACTGGCAGAGGCAGTAGCAGCAATATCTGAAGAACCGCCCGACGAATCACCAGATGAATGTGGCATAATATCTCGGAGACGAGCCACAAGTTCGTCGAATCGGTTATCTGCAGTAGACGGTAATGGAGACTGCGAGTGCTCTGCAACACGTGTCGATGCTGGGAACCCATGCTTCAAATAGCATGTCTCCTCAGAGTGTCCTGTGCGGTGGCAATAGGAGCATGTCTGACTGAAGCGACTACCCCTTCCCTGGGGTCCACGGCCACGTCCACGACCACGACCAGAAGGCGGTCCACCTCTCCCACGCGAGACTGCCATCACTGAAGGGGGTGGAGTAGAAGAACTGGATGAAACTGGAATGCGACTAAGCCTTCTGTAAACGTCTTCCACTGGAGGAATAACTGCATCAACAAGAATCTGAGATCGAGCGGCATCATACTCAGGGTCAAGAGCCGCAAATAGGACACCAACCATGGTGGCGTTTCGAAATGCCTTCTGCTGCTCAGGGGTTGCAGTGAGAGGAATGATACTGTATAACTTCTCAAACATCCCTCTTAGGGATGTGTAAAGAGAATGGAGAGGTCTGCCGTTCTGCTTCATTGTGAAGATGTCGTGCTGAAGCTGCAACATCTTCGTCTCATTTTGCACCTACGAATATGTAGTGGCAAGAATGTCCCACATTGCCTTAGCAGTGGGCTGATGGAGGACGTCGTTAGCAATCTCCATCGTCAAGGTACCGGACAACCAGACCTTCACATAGGAATCATCAGCCTCCCATGAGGCATATATCCCAGTCTTCTCTGCGGGCTCATCCTCGGTAAGAATGTGCTTCTTACCGTTCGACTTCATGAGGCTCATGAACTGCATAGCCCAGAGCTCATAGTTAGACCCGTCCATCTTGACTATTGGCTTAGGACCTTTGAATGCGCCGGTGGAGGGCATATCGACTTTCGATTCTGACATACTGTCGCTTGAAGAAGAACTAGGATATGTAGACGTGATGCTGAATGTCTACACCAACTGCATCGGATTTGAGTGCGTATGTAGACATTACGCACTCAAATCCATAGAACGGACGAGGAGGGAACTAGGGCACGCCTCACAAGAGGCTTACAGCCCTTGCAGCGGCTGGGAGCCGCTTAGGGATCTCGCACGGTGGGCTGTGGAAGCACTCGGAGGGGCTTCAACAACAACTGGTGGCTCCGCTGGTGGGCTGGAGCCCTGGCTGGGTCCTCCGCTGGCTGTCTGGGGCCTCTGGCTAGGGAGGGTTGTGGCCTAAGGCGACGATGAAAGCCCCAGGAAGAGAGAGAGGCGGCGGCGGTGCCGAGAAGAGAGAGAGGCGGCGGCTGTGGGAAAAGGGGGGGGGCGGCGGGTGGAGAGCCCTAGGGTGGCTCTGATACCATGTTGGGAAAAGAGTCTTCGTTATGTTTCAAGAAAACCCTAGGCTCTCTTATATAGGGAGAGACCTAAAGGGTAAATTACAAAGAAGTCTAAATAAGAAAAAGAAATAACGACATAATACATAAAATGATAATAGAGAAACTATCTCTACAGGCGGCTTTTGATCCGCGATCGGTGTGCAGTTTTCTTTCCGAACGTTGATCCCGTGTGTGGGCTTTGTGGGGCGGAACAGGAAACAATAACTCACTTATTCTTCGAATGCTGTCACGTGTGCATGATTTGGGAGGATCTCCCTTGGATCAATCCCATATCATTTCCAGCTATGTGTGACAGTTTGATTAACACAAGGTGCAGGGACAGGAAGCTTATACTTGATCCACTCGCGAGGGTGTGGAGCATCTGGCTTGGGAGGAACGAAGCGATCTTTCTAGCTCAGCGGTTCTACAAGGAAAATATCATAATTCGCGCCAAGCGCCTTCTTGAGGATTGGGACAATGGCTAATCTTCTGTTGTTATTTGGGGGGCTCCTTTCTTAGTGGTCTCCATTTCGGTGGGTCGTCTTTGTACAGTTTTTCTCTTCTTTTTTCTTTTGTATTTTTCTTTCTTTTCAATATATTGGGGCGATCACCATCGAGTGACTCCCCCGTTTTTTGAGCTTTCAAAAAAAAATATCCATGTCATCGACATGTCAATTTTGTTGGCTCACCGATATGTTACCGATAGCGACATTTTGGGCCATGGACTCCATGCAACAGCTAAGCTTTGACAACAATGGAGATCGAGAGAGAAGCCTCTCCAACGAGGCTCTATGACGCAACGCTGCAAGAAGGTGGTGGCACCCAGATAGGGGATTGATTCCCACCTATGGGAACACAATTCGAAGAAGTGGGAAGACTCTTGACGGTGATGAAGATTTGCAGAGGTAATAGTATCCACACAATAATAGGTTCTTCCAACCCATGCTCCTTGACAATGATGGTCGTGCGTCGAAGCGACAAGGCGAACTGGCAGCCCCCTCTGATGTGAGAGGACAAGAAATAAGGGAAAATATTTCTTGATGGGGAGATAGTGGTGTTGTCGTGGGGACATTTGCGACATGAGATGGGTTCTCCATTGGGAAGTCTAAATAGCTATGATAGTAAGATAGAAGGATGATACCCACGTAAATGGTCTGGTGGTAGTGTAGTGTGCCTACCGCCCAAAAGGCCATGGCTCAAATCCCCCCTTTGTGGTGGTTGCATTAGGTAGGCGACAACCATCATGAAAAATAGTTGAAAATCATTCAACATGGATTTGAGTAGGAATCTGTCTAGCCGACCCTACTTATAGTGGGATAAGGTGTTGTCATTTAGCCGAACCTACTTAATGTTGGAAAAAAGGCTTTGTTGTTGATATGTTCCACACACAACATAGACCTTAGAGGCTCGGTATAGAGAGATCTACTGGAACTCTAGATTGAGGTCCCATTCTCTTAGACAATGTACAAGAGAGGTCCAGTTCTAGGCTCTCATAGGAAGAGACCCTTTGTAGATGCTTCATGATGGAAGCCATTGTTCAGATCTTCATAAGGTGGCAATCCTCACAGAGGTCTCTGATGGAGAAATACATTCACTCTTCTTGTCCATAGCATTTTTGCTAAACAATTGGAGACTCCTCAAATCACAAGCGTGAGAGATGTAGTTTCAGTGAGTTGTGTTTGAGATATGTTCTCAGCTTGTATGTTGAGTGCTGTATTGTCCAAGCTGAGCATTTTATGCTCTAGCTTGAGGGGGTATGCTGAGAGAATTATGTAATTGGGTTTTTATCGTGTGGGAGTTGTTTAATTTTTAGTAATAGGACTTAGTTATTTTGATGGGCGTATAAGGAGATCCACACCTAATGTATTCATTGAGAGAAGTGAATAGAAAAACCTAGTCCTTGGTGGCTTTTTACCTGGTTTCATCCCGCTCTTTAGTGAGTTGAGTCTACGTAAATGTAAGTTCTCTTATTGTTTTTTATTCTGCAATCTATATTTTACATTTCCACATGGAACAAAGATAAACTTCTAAAACCATCTTTACCATCCCATAGTGAATGTTGACTTTCACAAAATTGATGCACACCAAATTTATATGATGCGTTGTTCCTTATGATGACACTTTCAATATTGATGTTCTTCTGGGTAGAGAATCGATAATTACGAGGGTCATATGATAACTTTTATCAAAAAGCTGTAAATCCTTAGACCATATTTGGTAATCATCTTCTCGAGCCATTGCAGCAACCATGACCTTTTCTTTCTTTGTTGGATTCCCTCTTCCAATGTCATGGTTGATTGGAATAATTACAAATATTACCCAGATTAATGTTCATTGATTTCAGTTTTAATTTTCCCTTCTAATTCTTTTTGAAGGCACCATAGCTCCTCTCGTTGGTTGTTATCAACCTCAGAGCTTGTGTGTTCACACGATTCCTAATATGCATGTGACAAAGTTTGCAAGTACGAAGACACGACCTAATCTCTTCAAGATTAATTTCCACACTGTTGACTATGAAAGAATGAATTAAATTTCCAAACAATGGTGGGAGAAAACCATTGAAATGAAAGCAACATCTTCATCTTCTATTTTAGCATCTACATTTCTCAAATCTAACAGAAATGTATTTAATCCTTCTAAATGCCCTTTGAAAGGAATATCTTAGAGATATTTTATGTAAAGCCTCTCCAATCTCAACCATAAACACGATAAAGGCCTCATCTGGCAAGTACACCATGATAATCGTATGCATTTTCTTTATGCATGAACAACTTTGAGGGTTTGAGTGCCTTTGCTTTCTCGTTGTCAACCATGTCTATATACATTATTGCTTGAGAAAGACATTTTGACCTAACAGAGGCTAAAATTGTTCATTTTAGTGAACATTTCGATCTTCATATTGTGTAATGCCATAACTTGTGTCCAACGAATCTGAAAGTTCCCATAGCGGCTTACTACTCACAATGTCAAGAAATCCATATTAAACAAGCAAACATAAACGACCACAACACATGAGGTACGAGGTTTTCCATTAACTGGGCTTTTTGTCAGTGGCGGCGACGGGTTTCTCTTGTATGGTGGTAAATTGACAATACAAAAGCATGGAGAGTGACCTAACTCTAAGGAGATTTAGGTAAAACATCTATACAAATGGATCCTCCTAAACAGGAAGATCCGCAAACCCAAATGTAAATCTGACCTTAAATTTGAATGTTGTTTTAGGTTGTTCCTGAGCCCCCATAGGAAATAGAGGGCGTACCTACTTTTCCTTAGTCTTCCCCTACGATTCGCTGGCTAGGCAACGCAATCCTCATTTTGACATGATTGACTTCGCCCGTCCATGATTTGAGGTCATATAATGAGCTCTCAAAGTATCGAGTTGATCAAATGAGTTAGTACTCAAGACATCTCAAAGACGTGGCAACACAGAGCTTGGCTTCAATGTTATGTGCAATGCTTGTAAAGAAGGGAGGCTTGCCATTCCTTGCATGTCGTATGAAATTCAACTAATTGACATGCTTACAAAAGGTCTTCATAAGAAGTGCAATGCATTTTTATATGACAAGATGTGCATGTTTAGGGTTTAGGGTTGATTGTCATAATCAATCTTAATCAATCATGATCTTAATCAATAAGACCTGACCAATCCTCATCAGGATCCTAATGAGATTTGATTTAATCAAATTTACTTCAAGGATGACATATAATCTAACTCTACCGTATTAGTTTGTAATTTTCCAATCTCAATAATTTCTCCCTTGGGTTGAATTATATTGCGTCTACACAACGCCTTAATTTTGTATTGGACCATTCCCAACATTTGCAAGATTGTCATGCAAGTTGCCATCACCTTTAGGTAGCATGCCCATTACTTGGTGCACTTGACATGCCTTCTCCAGGGCATGCTTGCATAATTCAATGTTGTGCATGCTAGCATAGCACCTCACATTTCTCTTGACTAGAGATTGTGACATCATCCTTTCATAAAGCTAATTGCACTTGCTTCTCATTATTACATGCTTCTTTAGCAAAGATGTTGATAGCATGTTGCTCCGTACTCGTACTGCTTGTCCTCGAAATAATTGGAGCTCCAACACTATCATGAACCTTCTCTCGTGCATGTATATCATGTTTGGCATCATCGGTCCACGCATCACCAAGCGTGTTCGAATCTCTTGTCAGCTGCCACTTGCAGAAACCTTCGACAACTCTCATTGATTTCTCCATGCAATGATTGTAGCAGGACTTCCGAGGAATTCACATCCACAATGTTGTGTACTCTTTGACGACGTTGATCCTAGCTCTGACCCATTGTATCGTGTCTACTCTGTGACACTGAACCTGAATTTGGCTCGCTATGTCATGTCTTCTTGACGATGATTATCTCACTCTTATACCAGCTGTTGGGAATAACACTACTAGATTGGATGCTGATGTGACCAGTGACCACCACCACAGAAGCACACGAAGAAGAAGATGCCATAATATAGCAGTGGTCGGTCACTTCTCCGACCATTGGTGAAGAAAAATACTAAAAGAAGAACGATGCCAACTTTCGCTGCTCCCTCACTCTATCACTTCTCTCTCTCTCTCTTGATTATATTGTGCCTCTCTTGTATTTGTAGTATGTCACCACTCACCTCTTACATATGCTCAACTACAATCTTAGATTGATTGTCACAATCAGTCTCAATCAATCAAAGTCTCAAGAAAATCTCAATTAATAAAGATCTAATTAATCTCCATCAGGATCCCAGTGAATTTTGTTCGATTTAAATCTCCTTTAAGGATTAAATAAAATCTAACTCTATCATATTAAGTTCTAATTTCCAATCCAAATAGGTTGATATCAATGATTGATAATTGCAAGCACTAAACATGATGATGCACAATTACATGGATCATATTTTAATGTAGCGGAAGATCGTTTCATAGTTGGTGAATAGTTTACAACTTCACATCATTTTAGAAATGTATATAATGCAAAATTTGGAAGATAATATTGAATTGCACTATGACAGAGCCATGGAGCTTATATAGAGAGAACTTATATTGAGCAAATTACATAATAGATATGAAAAGAAACAAAATAGATGAAATAGTGAAACGATAAATAATATCCCAACACCCCCTCATTGTAGAGCATAGATATCAATCATGCTCAACTCGGAACAAAACCTCTGGAATTACCCTCTGGCTAGGGCCTTAGTGAGCACATATGTTGTCTGTTCCCTTGAGTTGAGTTGGGAGATATAGATAAAACCCTTCTGAGTCTTGTCACGAGTGTAGTGACAGTCAACCTCGATATGCTTGGTCCATTCATGGAAGGAAGAATTGTTGGCAATGAAAAGAGCAGCATGGTTGTCATATTGTAGATGCATGGGAAGAAGCACATCGATGGTTAGGTCAATAGAATGGATCTGACCCACATCATCTCAATACTCCCCTATATCATGGCTCGGTACTCGACTCCGCACTAGATCTGGCAACTAATTTCTGCTTCTTTCTCTTCCATGACACCTAAGAGCTCCCTATGAACAACCTGGGGTAGACTTCCTATCCTTGGGACTTCCTATCCTTGGGACACCTTTGCTGAAGAATAGTCTAGTACCAGGAGAGGACTTCAGGTACCTTAGAATCACATGAACTGCATCCATATGTGTTTATGGAAGACCGTCTCGGCGATATATGGCAATATATCGCCGATATATCGGTTTCGACAACCCCACCATATCGATATCCCAATGTATCTCCATTTACACGATGTCGACGATATAGCGGGTGTCGGCGATATATCGTCGATACAGTGCAGATTCCGTTCTTCATATGTAAGATTTCAGTCTATTTTTTGCCTATAAAAGGGGCATTTAGCCCCCATATCGGTCATCTCGACTGTGGCCTTGCAAGAAGCTCACAATTTCCTCCTTCCTTTGCATTTTGAGGTGATTTTCTCATATTTGATGTATAGAAATAGAAATTAGTTAGGGATTTTATTCATGATTGTTATGTGATGCATAATCTTTTTTTATGTAAAATTTGGATAAATCACTTGCTTTTTTTCATGTAATTTGGGCTCCAAATTTTGGAGCTTTTGATTTTTGTATAGTGATTAAGAGATGTTATGGATGAATTGGTTTGGATCTCATATTTTAGACTTAGGAAACATGATTTGGTGGTGATTTTTGTTAACAAAATGTATGTAATTAAATAAATCAGAAAGTTTTAAAAAACAGATCTACAATTTATTGAGTTTTTTATTCATGAAATTTGGGGCTTTTGATTTTTATGTGTTTATTAAGAGATGTTATAGATGAATGGAGTTGGATCTCTTGTTTAGGAGTTAGGAAACATAATTTATGGTGATTTTTGTTAACAAAATGTGTGTAATTAAATAAATCCGAAAATTTAAAAAATGGATATATAATTTATTGAGTTTTTTGTTCATGAAATTTGGGACTTTTGATTTTTTTGTTTATTAAGAGATGTTACGGATTAATGGAGTTGGATCTTTTGTTTAAGAGTAGGAAACATTATTTCATGGTAATTTTTTTAAGTAGATGTGTGTAATTAATTAAATACGAAAATAAAAAATATATTTATGATTTATTGAGTTTTTTTCATGAAATTTGGGGCTTTTGATTTTTGTGTGTTTATTAAGAGATGTTATGGATGAATAGAGTTGGATCTCTTGTTTAGGAGTTAGAAAATATTATTTCATGGTGATTTTTTGTTAAGTAAATGTGCATAATTAATTAAATCCGAAAATAATATATATACACACAATTTATGGAGTTTTTTTTATGAAATTTGGGGCTTTTGATTTTTATGTGTTTTATTAAGAGATGTTATGGATGAACGAAGTTGGATCTCTTGTTTAGGAGTTAGGAAACATTATTTCATGATGATTTTTTCCAAGTAAATGCGTGTAATTAATTAAATCCGAAAATAAAAAAATATATCTACAATTTATTGAGTTTTTTTCATAAAATTTGGGGCTTTTGATTTTTGTGTGTTTATTAATAGATGTTATGGTTGAATGGAGTTGATTCTCTTATTTAGGAGTTAGGAAACATTATTTTATGGTGATTTTTATAAAATAATTGTATTTAATTAATTAAATCCGAAAATAAAAAATATATCTATATCTACAATTTATTGAGTTTTTTTCATGAAATTTGAGGCTTTTGATTTTGTGTATTTTTTGTTCAGGATTCAAGATCATGGCACACTCCGGTTTAGACTCTGATGGTTCTCTTGGACGGATGGACTTGGCGGTGGAGAGATTGGTTGGAGGTATGCCACCACTCTAGATGGCAATAAAGCGAAACCATCGTGCAACTTCTGTGGGAAGAGGTTGTGAGGAGGGGGTATTACTAGACTGAAGCACCATCTTGTTGGCAACAACAAAAATGTTGTCAAGTGCACTCGTTGTCCAAAAGACGTGAGGGATTTGGTAAAGGCCAACATGGAGGAGAAAAAGGAGAAGGATGTGGAGAGGTCCAGTTGGGATGAACAATTCAAAGAATTCATGTTTGAGAATGAGTCCAATGTCCTCTCAGATTAAGAAGACGAGGACTTTGTCTACCCCAATGACATTCAGATCGCAGCGGAGAGGAGTGCATACAGGAGGGCGACAAAAGAGTCCATGAGGAGCGAGTTTAATAGGAGAGAAACCGGTGGTGCACGTGACAACTTCCCTGGTATCGATGGCAGTAGGAATGGTTCTGGAGGAACACCAGTACCACCACCCACTAAGAAACACAAGGGGAAGGGGCTAGAAGCATTCTTGACGAGGAGTGGGTCCATACAGTACAAACCAAGCAAGGATTTGAAGTAAAAGACGATGAAGGGGATGTTCATCAATGCACGGGAGAGAGTTGGCAAGGGCATCGACAAGCTCTTCTTTGGGGAGAGCATCCCAACCCATGTCGCTAGTGGACCTTTTTTACAACACGTCATTGATGAGATCACCGCAGCAGGAACGGGAGTGAAGGCTCCACTGCCAAGGAGCTGATGAACAAGTATCTTAGGTAGGAGAAGGAGGAGATGAACGAGTACATCTCCAAGTTGAGGATGAGATGGCCAGAGTACGACGTGACGCTGATGTGTGATGGCTGGACAAGTTATACGAGGAAGCGGATCATCAACTTCCTTGTTTACTGCGACAGTAAAACCATTTTTCTTACATCCGTCGATGCATCTGAACAGGTCAAGGACTACAAGTACCTGTTGAAGTTGATGAAGGACGTCATTAAGGACGTTGGGAAAATAACATTGTACAGATCGTCACGGACAATGGCAGAAACATCACGAAAGCATGTGAAATAATAATGAAGTCTAGCAGCTACGACATTTTTGGACACCTTGTGTTGTGCATTGCATAGATCTAATTCTAAAGGACTTCGACAAGAGGAAGCTCGTTGTAAAGGTGATGGAATAAGCACAGACGATCACGACTTTCATTTACAACCATTCCAAAGTGCTGTCTTTGATGAGGCAGGCGTGCAATGGTGAGTTGGTGAGTGATGAATCTGTGATTCGTCACTCTAAAAGTTGAAAATAGAGCTTTGTTCCCGAGAAATTAGATGCATATTTCTACTTATATTGCATAATTACCATTCATGCATGTATAAGTAATATTTTAGCATTCATATTTGCATTAAATAAGAAGCCCAATTTACTTGTAAATACTCACATGTATATTCACCATATTTCACCTATTTGTATATATTTTATACTAACTCCAAATCTAATAAAATCAACTCCATAGTGTATATATTACTAACACTAATCAAAGAAAAATATCAAAAAACACTAACTTGTAAATTTGACCAATAAAACCCGAATCCAAGTTTGAACTAGAAGCCTTAAAATGCACATATCTGTCTCATACAGTGTCCGATTTAGGTCTACTCACTTTTAAAGTAATATACATTGAAAGACCTTCAAAACAAGACCAAATTTCATTAAAATCGGAGCTCGTATGCAAAACTTGGGTCTTGGGCCCCTTTTATATATTGTACATGTTGACCAAAGCGCCCTTGCATTTTATCCTTTTATTTTCTCAATAATTAAAAATCAAAAAAAAATAGATTAAGTTGTAAATATTATTTTCATATTTTCTCTATTTTTATTTTAATTTTTCTCTTATTTAAAAATGATAAAAAATTCAAAAGACAAAAATGTGGTATTTTATACCTATAATGTACCACCCAAAAATATTTTTTGTATAGATGATTTCATTTGATTTTTGTCCCTTCACAAAAGTTGTATATCTCAACGAGACGAGCAACTTTTGTGTTGACCACTTTTTGATTTAATCCCTTTTGTTATTTCTTTTTTATTTTTCTTTACATTTAATTTTTGAATTTTTCTCGGAGCTACATGTGGCAGCTCCTGGAGCCATCACATGTCATCTCATTATTTTCAGATTTATTTTATTATTTTCGGATTTATTATTATTATTTTAATTATTTTTAGTAGCCTACTATATTATTTTATTAATTATTTATTTTATTCCCCTTTTACTTCTTCTCCCCTTACTTGTCTTCCATTCGAAGCCATCAACTCCCCACTTCTCCACTCTCTCCATCTCTTTTCCAAACTCGCTCCTCCTCTTTATATTCTCATCCCCTTCTCCTTTTTTCACCACCCACCGTTCTTGAGAGAAAGAGAGTCCCAAGCCCCCTTTGATGCGTTATCGGTGACAACTTTGACGCAGTAGGTCGAGCGACGACAAGGCTTAGGTGAGATCCGTGGAGCACTGCCCACGTAGCAGCAGCTTCTCCAAACTCGCTGCCAAGCTTCGGAGGACGCCATCTCCTTGAAGCCTCGACGAAGGCCGCACGCTGCAGCCCCACCATCGGCGACAACACGGGTAAATCTTCCATCCTTATCTTTTCATTTTATTTTATCTCACAATTTTCTTCCTTGTTGTTCATCATCAAACAAACCATCACATCACCACATTTATCATCTATCACCACCACTCTCATCATTATCATAAATCACTTACACCACCATATCCTCATTCCATTTTCTATTTCCTATTTACAAAGAAAATCATAAAAACTAAAAAAATAAATAAAGGCAGGAGCAGCCTTCGACGGGCATCCCAGCCGCCCGTCGGCCCAGCTGCAACCTCCGCCGTGCGTGGCTGAGCACCACCACAGCGCCCTCCAGCCGCTGCCAGGCCACGGCTGCCTTCCAGAGGTGGCGGCGCCTCTTCCCGCTGCTCTAGGACACCTCCCCATCGCCGCCAGCGCCTCCCGCCGCGCGCCGCCGCCTCCACCGCGACTCCGCCACCCGCGCGGCACGTGCCCCCTAGCTGTCGCCTCGCCGTCACCACCTCGTACGAGGCGCACGCCCCAGCTCTCTGCTTCGCATCGACACTGCCTCGCGCGCGGCACACGCTCCCGCGCACCCTCCGTCGTACAACTACGCCGTCCATGCGCGCAGACGCCCCGCCACCTCCGCGGCGGCCGTTGTCCGCCCTCGTGTCGACGTGCAGCACCCGCGGTGGACCGTCCGCCGCTACCTCGCCCAGAACCGCTGCCCCCCCTCTTGCGTGCCCTAGAAGGTGGGTTCCTTTCTTGGAACCCACGTTTCCCAAAGGTCTATTTTTATTTTTAATTTTTTTATGTTTTGTGAAATTTGCACAGTTAACCCGTCATATTTATTTAATTCCAAAAGTGACCTTGAACACGTTTCAGTTCATTCCATTTTGATTATGTAATTGCACGAACAACCATGTGTTTGAGCATTTAATAGTTATCTTGCATCATTTATTTTAATGAAAAAAAGCACTTGGATGAGCAACTAATTATTTATTATTTTGATATTTATTTGCATTTTTGTGAGCAGTTGACAGTTTATTAAAAATCAGAGATTGAAAATTAGTGATATTTTTACCCATTTAAGCTTTGAAATTCGCACATATTTATTGATCCAAAAATTGCAAAATTGTGATTGATGTTTTTAAGTGTGCTTTGATTACAGTCCAAATTTCGTCCAATTTGGAGTTGTCTTGTGCATAAAATAAATTAGGGATTTTATCACTTGTGCCCCTCCGAGATATCGCAATATCAGTTATGCCCCTATCTTTTTGGTAATATCAGTTGTGCCCCTCAAAACTTGCTCCGTCATCACTTGTGCCCTTCCGTCAGATTGACCGTCAAAAAATTGAAATAATCATAGTTTACTCAAACCATGGTGTGGTTAAGAGGGGTATTATGGTCAACCCCTCTTCTTGGCAAACCTCCTCTGCTCGTCCAGCATGGGCCATGGCAACGCTTCCACGCCGGTTTCCTCCCCACCGCAATCGACCCCCGCAACGGCTGCTGCTCCACCACCAAGACCTTCCACAACGTCATCTCCTCGTCCTCTGCCTCTCCCTTCTCTCCCTCAACGTCATCTCCTCCGCCTCCAACTCGTCGATGCTGGCCCTGCTCACCCGCGCTCCCTCGAGGCACCTCTCCACCGCATCGACGCACCTCGAACTTGGCCCGCGAGATGTCGCGGTAGAAATCGATCCCTTCATGCAAGGAGTCGACCTCTATCATGGTCTGCGCAGAAGTGCACAGAGCCCTCTTGGCCCTCTCGCACGCCGTCCTCAGCCTCCTCACAGCCTTCAGGTTGCCGCTCATGTCCCTCCAGTGGATCCTCCTGAAATCCTTCACGAAGAACTCCACCATTCGTTGATCGAAGTCCTCCCCGCCGAGATGGGTATCACCGTCTGTCCCCTTCACCTCTATTATACCCTCCTCGATCTCCAGAACGGAGACGTCCATCGTGCCGCCTCCGAGATCGAAGATGAGCACGTTCTGCCTGCCGCGGCGGCCGCCCTCCTTCTGGTCGAGACCAGGGGGAGGCGGAGCAGGGGGCGGCGCCGTGCGGGGAAGGGGTGCAGCCCAGGGGGAGGCAGAGCAGGGGGCGGCGCCGGCAAAGGGAGGAGGTGCGGGGGCTGGGAGGGAAGGGGGAGCAGGGGGCGACGACGTGCGGGGGAGGGGGTGCAGCCCAGGGGGAGGCGGAGCAGGGGGCAGCGCCGGCAAGGGGAGGAGGTGCGGGGCTGGGAGGGAGGGGGAGCAGGGGGGCGACGCGTGCGGGGGAGGGGTTGCGGCCCAGAGGGAGGGCTAGCAGGGGACGGTGCCGGCAAGGGGAGGAGGTGCGGGGGAGGAGGGGGGAGCAGGGGGCGGTGTCGGGGAGGGGATGGGAGCTCGGGGCAGAGCTGGGCGGCGCGGGGAGGGGCGGGGCGGAGAGGGAGGAAGAGGAGGAAGAGGAGGGGCCCGTATCGCAGCAAGGGGTTGCTGAGAGATGGCGGCGCGAGGCCGCGCCTGGAGGTGGAGGCGGAGAGCTCGAGGCGGAGCTGGCGGCGCGGGGCAGGGGCGGGGGCGGCGGTAGAGAGGGAGGAGGAGGAGGTGGAGGAGGAGGAAGAAGAGGATAGGGAGGAGGAGGAAGAAGAAAAGATGAGGAGGGTGTAAAATGACCTCCTAACCTTTTTTTTAAAGTAATTCCGTCTATGTCCTCAAAGTTAACGGCCGTTTGCACTGTGGATGGACGGTCACTAACCCGAGGGGCACAAGTGATAGATTATCAAGTTTTGAGGGGCACAACTGATATTACCAAAAAGATAGGGGTATAACTGATATTGCGATATCTCGGAGGGGCACAAGTGATAAAATCCCAATAAGTTATAGAATGAATTCTGTAATTGATTTTTAGTTAAATACACGATGATTATTTTTGAGAAATTTCAACTCTCATGGATTCCTTATTGAAATATCTATTTGTGATAATTATTTCTCTGGATAATTTTATTTCGTGGATTTATTAAAAATTAAATACTCACAGTCACTCTGTTTTCAGTAAAATTCATAAAAAAATCATAAAGTGTCAGAAAATTCTAAAAAAGTAGTGTAGCTTCATTTCATCATATTTAACTTCTAGTAAAATTTTCATAATTTTTGCATTTCATTTGCACGAAAAAATTGCATAGAAACCCTAAAAAAGTTTGTATTTTCATCGTTGCATTTTAATTCCTAAAATTTCAAAAAAATACATTTGCATTCACCATTGGATTAGGTTTTCAGAAAAAATATAACTTGGCTTATTTGGATTAATTTGACATCAAAGATTGATTTGGCTAAGTGGATCATTTTCATATTAACCCAATTCATCCGCATTGCATTTGGCATTTTATTATATAAAAAATTAAAAAAAATTCACTTGGAAAACCGCGATCTAATTCATTTAATCTGATCCAAAGTTGTTCCTTTGCCTCCTTGAGTCAACCCTAGGGGTTGCCCAGGTTAAACAAATATAAAACCGCACATTAATTTCATTCGACGATTCGTCGATTTGTGCGGTTAATTTTTGATCGATCCGGATTTATCTGACTGCAACGAAATCGTCAATTTGACACTATTAAAAGGGTAGATCCGGGAACAATCAGTGAGGCCTAGCTCATATGATTTGCAACCAATTTTATAGTATTGCAAAGCCTCAAACAACACAAGACATGGTTGAAGGCCATGTGTTGCCAAGGTGAATGGTTCGAAAACCCAGAAGCTCGGACCAAAGGAGGACGGAGGGTGGAGACAATCATCAATGATCTCCATTTCTGGGATGACGTGACAAGGGTCACGAAGATAATGGAACCGGTTGTTTCTGCGTTGTGTATCATAAATGGGGACAAGAAGCCAACTATGGGAGTGATCTACGAGCATGCGCTGCATGAGGGAGAAGGTTGGAGAAGCAGTTGGGAGAGGATTTAAAGCATGGTTGGATATCATAGACGAACAATGGTCCAAGATGCTCTCACATCCTCTTCACAAGGCTGGTATGTATTATCTAATAAATATTTTTTAATCTATTTTGGTATGCATTTTAGAAGGATTAAAATTTGAGAATTGCTCATCTCCAGTTTATTACTTGAATCCGAAGTACCAATACATGAACAATCTTGGTACAAATGCTGACCTTCTAGCAGTTGTACAAGTTGTGGTGGAGAAGTTGTCAAGGACGATAAGACACAAACCTCGTGCATAAATGGGGTAACATTAATTGTATAATGTACAATCTATAGTTGCCTAGAGTGAGTTTTAAATTATTTTAATGCGCAAACCATTTTATGCCTTAAAGTTTTAATTAGTGTGCATATCAAATACTTTAGGGATGCCTTGGATTCTTTCAGCAGAGTAACCACGGTTAGTGGACGATGCAGTACTCTTCCTGGTAAGGACTAAACAAATAAGTCTACTGATTGTGATGTATAACAATTTCGCTATTATTGATTTATCTCTTTTGGATTTTCTGCAGCCGAATGGTGGTTACTGTATGGGATGGAAGCTCCCAACCTACGGAAAGTGGCAATGAAAGTGTTGTCCCAAACCGCATCTGTCGGTGGTTGTGAGAGAAACTGGAGCACGTTCAACTTGATCCATTCGAAGAGACGGAACAAGTTGGGAGAACAGTGGGTCTACGATCTTGTTTTTGTATACTACAACTTGAGGCTGAAGATGAAACATGTAAGGGAGGGACATGATAAAGAGGACTACACAGACCCCATCGATCTTGCATATATTTTTAAGATGCACGACGACGATGCAGACGAAGATGTTCTGCATAGGTGGTTGGATTCCAATGGTGCTCCATCGCTCGATCAACCGGGAGGCAGGCCAAATCAGAATATAAGTCAACAAATGGGAGCAGATGTTGATGACTACACGACCACATCTGGGCGAATCATGGACCCTCTTGGAGGGGTGGAGCTTGATGCGATTGTGGATGACATTCTCTCCACTGGATCGAAATCCAAATCGAAATCAAAAGATGACAGTGGGAGCGATAATGATGATGATGATGATGATGTTGGTGGTCGTGGTGGATCAGGTGATGGGGAGATATATTCAGGGGGGTCAAGGTCAGCAAGGGGTAATCGTGTACCACATAATGATACAAGATTCGAGTAAGGGCGAGAATACATGGAGCGACATGGAAACATACATGGGCAGTTTGTCCCAAGTCTGAGTTAAGGACCTATGGATTACGATGCGTATGGACGATGTGGCCATCATCCTACAAATAATTACATGGACGATTTGATATCATTTGTAGGTTCGTCGAGTTGCATGGACATTGACAACCCGTACCGTGGAGGAACACCAAGTCCCATGGGCGGATATGGAACCTCACAAGATGAAAGATCATTTGGCGTCTTCCCTGAATATTTTCCTGCTCCTCCACCTGGACCTCCTCCTACTCGGGCGTATACTCCTCCATCTTATGGATATGGTTGCAATATTGGGCATGGAGGATATAACAGGTACAACGGTGAGAACTACCAAGGTAGCCAACCCGAGCAAAGCCAGGGCAGCTTCTTTGGTGGTGAAAGTTTCGGTTTCTTCCCTAAGTACCATGCTCCTCCTCCAGGTCCTCCTCTGTAGAGATCTTCTCCTACTCCGTCGTCGTCATCCCGAGGATCTCAAGCTAGTATTTCGCAGCCTCGACGTGCACCTAGTGATACTGGATCTAGCGATGCTTATCCTCGACTCGGGATACTCATAGGGATTGATGACCATCAATACAGGCAGTATATCATGGATTATAAGGCCATGTCCTCGTACATGACATGGAAAAATTATTGCGAGTTCATTGAGTCTGCAATCCGCTATGAGAGACAACATGGTAGGGGGACCGATTTAGATCCGTCACGGAATTCTTGGTTTTAGGTCACCTCTTTTACAATGTTAAATTGATTTGAATATTTTTCATTTGATGCTGTAAATAGATAAATCTTTATGCTAAACAAGTATTGTCTCATTAATCATTATTGACATGTGTGATCTAAGAGAGTAAGAATACATTTATAAATTATTTAGTGATCAAAGAACTTGGATGAACTTCATTTTCAATATATATAACAGGTCAACAACTAACAATATCAATGATATATTCGAATCGATATGACCGACATGTGCAGTATAAGGATCGTAGTCCTCATAAATTATCTAAGTGTGTTATCTAAGTGTATATTTGTAGTATTTCATGTTATAAGAACTTGAATGGAATACATTTCCAATATTTATAAGTCAAGAATCAACATTAACATCGATATGACCGATATGTGCGATACTGATATGTGCAATATATGGTTTATAAATGACCGATATGTGTGATATAAATGTATATTTGTAGGTTATTTGTTGTTTCAATATATTGGATGATCTTAATTTATGAAAAAATGCCAAAGAAAATTGGCTTTTTGAGCCATTTTCAACATTTCCACCGATATCGTCGATATATCGGTGATATATCCATTTCCAGGCGAACCAAACGATATCGATATTGATACGGTCTTCCTTGTGTCTATCTAGGATGCTCCATAAACTGTATAACTCGGCTTACTGCGAAAGATATGTTTTACCTGATAATGGTCACATATAGGAGCTTCCCAATTAGCTCTATGTACCACCTCTTATCTACCTCCTGTGTATCATCATCATAGAGCTTCGTGCTAGGGTCCATGGGAGTGGTTGCAGGCCTGCAATCCGGCATGCCTGTCTTAGAAAGAAGATCGGTAACATACTTCCTCTGGGTCATAACAAGACCCTTATGGTTCCTGGCAAACTCAAGTCCAAGTAATGTAAATCACCAAGGTTCTTGGTGACAAACTGTTGACCAAGAAATCCTTGGTTGTACAGATACCTAGCACATCATCCTGGTAACAATGATATCATCAACATAGACCAATATAACAACTATACCTCTATAAGTCCTCTGAACGTGCGGTGAATGATGTGCATTCATTCTTATAAACCTCTGCTCCTCTATCAAATTCAAGAGCTTTTTGAAACTATGCTCTGAGACTCTGCTTAAGGCCATAGATAGTCTTATGAAGTCTACAAACCATCTAACACACTCTCCATTATCAACGTTCCCTAGTGGTTATTGCATGTAGACATCCTCATGCAAGTCACCATAGAGAAATGTGTTCTTTACATCAAGCTGGGATAAGGACCGGTCTCGTATCACTGCAACTGAGAGAAAAATCTGCAGTATAGAATAATGAGCCACAAGAGAGTATCATGTCTGGGTGAACCCATGAGCTACAAGCCTTACCTTGTAGCAATCAACACTGTCATCTACTTGGTGCTTCATTGTGAACACCCACTTGCATCCCACCATAGATGCCCTTGTAGGATCAGTAACAAGACACCACGTGCTACGTAACTGTAAAACAACCATCTTCTCCTTCATGGCAAGATGCCACTGATTGTCTTGTGTTGCCCCTATATGTTCGAGGAATCTCTACGACTGATAGACCCACGACAAACCTCTTGAAATCTTCTTAAAGACGCTCTAAAGAGACATGGGGTGCGAGAGGATACGTAGCACACATACGTCTCCATTTCTGCAGAGCAATATGTACATCAAGATCATGTGCATTCTCTTCAACCTGTAAACTAGCATCTTAAGAAGGCACCTGCTCATCTTGTACAGCAACCTGCCGCATAGATAAATTACTAGTGCCATCAATAGAAATAATGTGGGCATGATGGATGATGGGGAAGGCCCATAAGCAGAGGGAGCAGTAAGAGGCATGCAAATATAAAAATGTAGCAAAAACTGAGCCAACATATTGGATAGCGGTGGTGGAGAAGCCACATGAGCTGATGGAGGTGGTGGAGCTGGTGAAGGTGGTGGTGGGGCTGGAGGTAGTGGTGGCATAGGAGGAGGATGTGTGTATACCTCCTCTCTAGTGTCAGACGAAGTCAACCTGACACATGTAGGAGAGAAATACTTGATGGACTCAAAAAGGTGACATAAACACGTAGTACTTCTGTCTAACTGGGTCAAAGCAACGACCCCTTGTGGGTCCGAGAATAGCCTACAATGACACACTTGAAAGCTCTAGGGGAGAGCTTGTCATGACCAGGAGTCTGGTGATGCACGAATGCCACAGAGCCAAAAATAAGGGAGAACATGTCCTCAAGAAATGCAATCGAGAAATGAATCTTCTCTCCTAAAATTAAGTATGGTATGTAGTTCAGCAAGTAACATGCAGTGAGAACCGCATCACCCCAGAAAGAATGGGGAACACGCCTCTGAATTAGGAGGGTATTGGTCACATCAAGTAAGTGACAACGTTTGCATTCAACAACGTCGTTCTGCTGAGAAGTGTACGTACACGAGGTCCGATGTATGATGCCAAGAGACATGAAGAACTTAGAGAGTTGTAAAGTCCATAAATCTAAGGCTTTGTCAGATTGTACATATTTAACAATAATAGAAAAAATATCGTTTATTTATAATGAATGATTGATTGGCATACCTAACCTCAGACTTATTTTTCAGAAGAAAAACCTATGGTAGTCTAGAAAGATCATCTACAGCTACAAGATAAAACTTGTGTCCCTAGTGATCATGAATACGATTGAGTCCCAAATGTCAAAATGGATTACCTCAAGCAAATGACAGCTACTACGACTCTAACAACCATGGATAGAAGACTAATGATTCTTCTCATGTTGGTAAGCCTCACACTGGAAGGTGGATCAAGTGGATATCTATGGGAGGACATGACACAACTTCTGCAGAGGAAGATGATCAAAACTTAGATGCCACATGTAAGGTGAGACTAATCCAATAGGAATAGAATATGCATCGACATATAGAGACTAGACTAGTCTATAGAGCCCATCTTGCTCACGACCAAATCCGATCACTCTGCTCGTGAGTATGTCCTAAAACACAATAGAAATGGGGTCAAAATGACATGACAATGCAAGCCGTTAGTGATTTGACTAATAGAAAGTAAATTCATTGAAAAACTGGTGGCACATTCTGTAGTCACATGAACAACGTCAAATAGACCTCTCCCTGTCTTGTATCAGGCGAATGAGTCCCATCTGCATTGACAACTAATCTACATGGAGGGACAAATTTATATGAAGTAAACTAAATCTAGTCTCCTCATAAATGGTGGGATGCATCATAATCCATGATTCATCCTACCATATCTACCCAGTGACAATTGGTAAGAGCATAGGATAATCCTGGTGAGCTAGTGCAACATTTGGAGGGCTTGTAAGTACACTAATCGTGGCGGCAACAATAGTCGCAAACTCCCTTAGACGAGAGACAATATCATCCAACTTATTATCTGTAGTAGGAACAGAAGTAGCAACATGCTCAACTTACTCAGTCACACGAGCATATGCAGGGTATCCATGCTTCAGATAATGTCTCCTTAGGATGACTAGTTTGATGACAGTAAGTGCGTGGACCACATTGACGTCCACTCTCTTTGCCATTGGCACCATGTCCTATGAACTGAGAAGTACCTCCCTTACTGTGGAATGCGACCATAGGTGAGGTCTTCGTAGTGACATGGGGTGGGATTGTTATCCTACTAAGACGGTTGTAAGCCTCCTCTATAAGGGGTATAGCAACACCCGTGAGAAGTTAGATGTGTACTGCTTCGTACTCAGGGTCTAATGCTGCTAGAAAAACTCCAATTATAATAGCATTCTTGTATGTCATCTATTGCTCAGTAGATGTGGTTACCGGGATGAAGCTGTGTAGCTTCTCAAAAATGCCTCGAAGTGAAGAATAGAAGCTATGCAGAGGACGATTATTTTGTTTGGTCGTAAAAATATTAAATTGTAACTAGAGGATCTTGGCCTCATTTTTCGCTTGACCATATGTGACTGCAAGGATATCCCGCATTGCCTTGGTAGGGAACTGATGTAAAATATCATTGGCTATCTCCGTATGAGTGTCCCGAAGAGCCAAACATGTACATAGACATCATCCTGCTTCCAAGAAGCATTTGTCTCGTCTTGTCTACAGACTAGGGCTTCGTTGGAATGTGCTTTTGGTTATTGCCCCGCATCAAGGTCACAAATTGCATGGACTGCAACTCATAGTTGGTCTCATCTATCTTCATGATGGGTGTTGGGACCTTGAAAGCACTAGATAAATAAAAAACCTCACCCTTGAATTATGACATGATGATAAATTCGTCGGATAGAACTTGACTGGGGCGGTATACTAATTTGAAGTCATCTACACGATTATATAGGGAACCGAAACTATGCCATAACCGGTCCCATCAAAATCAAATGTTCGCTAGGGCGGATCGAGTGATTTAATGTCCTAAAATCATCTTAAAAATGTCAAAATCAGGCCTTTAAATCTACCCTAGACGATCTTGGCGGCAAAGGACAGAGCCATGCCCTACAGGGGTGCGCTAGAGACCTTGCGGTACCACGGCGACCGCTTAGGTTGTTGCACTAGTAATTGGGCGGTGGTGTGAAGGAGTTGGCAATTGCATGAGAAGCCTTAGCGACAGCCTAGAAGCCCGTGTGAGGGCCTCGTGTTGGCCTGGTGGCAGATTGGAGGGCCCCACGAGGGCCTGGTTGTGACATGGGATGTTGCGCAAGCAGCCAACGATGAGGACTGACGAGCGACAATGGTGGAAAGAGAGAGAAAAGGGCTGGCGGGTGGGGCTAGGGTTTGAGGATACCAGGGCTCTGATCTAGGACCGTCGCTATGATACCTTATGGAAGAGAATATTGAATTACATATGAGAGAGTCATCTAGTTCTCTTATATAGAGAGGAGAACTCTTGTTGGGCAAATTCATACTAGATATAAAAAGAAACAGAATACATTAATATCTCAACAAAAATTTGTTTGCTGACTCTTTTCGTATATTGGCCACCTAAAAGATGATTATGAATCCAAAAAGATTACAGATGTAACTTAAGTGGAATAAACAATATATATATATATATATATGATTAAATTACGTAAAAGTACCTGAACTATAAACTTGATTTCAATGTATTGTTCTGGTCACAATGTAATCATTTTCCAACGGGAGAATGAAACGTTTGTTTACTGATGGATAGTTTGGATAAAATTACCCCTAGAAAAATCTCTAAAAAAATTGCCCCCAAATCCCTATATCCCTAGTGACATTGCAGGTCACACATTCGCCTCTGGTGTGAATGGCTCAACGTTGATGTCAAATTGATTGAAGGGCTAAAATTTGGGTATAATGATCGAACCGTTGTTCTTAGTCCCTTCAGACGATCTCAAGGATGTTTTGGCTCGAGTTCATCCATAAACTGTAGAAGTTGTACCACAAAGTATATTCTTCGTCTCCAGTGGACGAAGCTTCTCAATAACGATCCTAATCGAATCAATACATCGGATAGGCGATGGCTTCATGCTCAGATTGCTGATGGTCAGATTTCTGGTGAGAATTTCATTGCAACGAAGGATTCGAATCTCCAGATGAGGTTCAATGATGCTCAGAGCTCAAAGGTATGTGCCAATGAGGACTCGACTCCAAGTGGTTGCGTCAATCCCTAATGAAGAGGTGACATGCTCTAGGGAATGATGCTTTGTGCTCTCAGGTGGGTTGACGCAATGCATATGGTGAAGGTTCTCAAGTCCAGTAGCTCGATGATGATCACTTTCATTGTCGATCGCCGGTCGTGCACCTTCACCATTGAGCGTGAACACTCGTGCACTTCCACCCCCCGCCGCGCAACTTCACCGCCTAGCCCTCATGCACAGTCACCGTTCAAGCACCTTGAAACCCCCACAAGCCATCGACCCTTTGTGCACCTCCACCACCACCCTAAACCTCGGAGCCCTTGGGGAGGTGGGAGCAGTTGTGAGGACAATGTCAGTAGGATTTTGGGGCAATTTCATTAGGGATTTTTCCAGGGATAATTTCGTCCAAACTTTTCATCAGTAAACAGATGTCTCCTTCTCCCATTGGAAAAGGATTACATTATGACCGTAACAATACATTAGGTACCTTTTTGTTACTTTTGAAAGTTTAGGGACTAAATTGAAATCGGGGTATGGTTCGGGGACTATTGTGTAATTTACTCTATATATAGATAGACATACATATATTTACATATATGTATGTATGTATGCACATACGTATGTATGTATGTATATGTGTGTGTATCCATTGCTAGCAGTAAGTGACCCATTAAGGTTCTGTGAACCCCCTAGGATCCGGGTACCCGTTAATCACACATTTTGTATTACAACATTCATTTCTATTGCATTAAGTAACTGAAAGTACGGGGAAATTTTTCGCGAATGAGACAATTTCATCTGACATTCACAATCAACATTTATAACTACAACCACATAGAACAATGGTCACCATTTTCTTATTTCATTTCATTAACTTCCATATATTTTACATGTACAAAGTCTGACAGTACATACATTATATCCCAAAATCTGACTGAAGAGAAAGAAACATAATACATTATAAATTGAACAAAAACTGGCACAAAATAAACCATACCGTTGGGTATAAAATTTATCTTCTGAATCCATGTATAGCTACAGAACTGTAGGCTGTTTTCCTGCCAAGCGTGCAGGGAAGAAAAGGCGTCAGCGGTTGCTGGTACCTCCCAAAAACTTATATAAAAATAACAGGCATTTATTATTTACAAAAGAAAGCAAGTAGAGAGGCATGAGCAACTCAAATTTAAAATTTCTTTCTACTTGCAAATGTAAAAGGTTTCCAAATTTTTAGTAAGCACCTCTTATGATCATCCATTATCCCAACATTTCCCACATGAGTATATTTCTCTTGTAACTGAGTGTATAATTTATTCCCATAGTACCCAGAGATCATATTTATGAGTGATGATGGAAAGTTTGGGATGAGAAGATATATTTATATTTTTAATTCCGAAGTCTAGTAACTCCTGTAAAAATTATTTCAGATATAACTCCAGATGATGTAGATAAAGGTCATGATTCTAGGTCTTGGAGATCATGTCTTGGAACTTAATGGCACATGAAATTGCTAATTTCTTGTCATTGATATTATATCATGGTTTTCGATATAGGACGGATATGACGATGATGGATTTGATCCTTAGTGTTATTTACTCCTTTAAGTTAGTGGATAGTCTGTGGTCTTGGTCTGTGTGTCACCTCACACTATGACTCTAAGGTATTTAAAGGTACCTTAGGGTTGGGGTGCCTCCGTAGGCATGCGGTGTTGTATAATGCATCCTAACTAAGTTCCCAACACGTCCACTAACTTATAGGGATTTCACATTTGATTAAAGTCACCTCCAATCAACTTAATTATTATTTCCTCCAAACTTTAACTGTAATCTTTCGGATGTAACTCACGATGTTTTAGATGTAGTTATAGGTGATCTGGATGTAACATCAATCCCTTCAAACCTCTGTGCAACAACCTAAATGTAACTCTAGATGATGTAGACATGGATGATCTAGATGTAACATCGCCAAGTCTGTTGGCGAAGAAAAACTCAAGCGGTGAAGAAGCCTACAAATGGCTCTTCCGTCTCGCCCTCTAATTGGAAGGACGGTCCAATAGAGGGATAGGTCTACACTCCCAAACTACGCCACTGAGACGGGTGAGAGGGACTTCCCGGAAAAGTCACTCTAGAAAAACAGCCCGACCGGTAACGGGCAACCGAGCTCGCACGTAAAACTGAAAAACCAGGATCCCCCGTCTGGGCATCCTAAAACAGGGTCAGCGGAACTGGTCTAAAGTCGGGATCCCAACGAGGTGTAAAAACACTGTGAGCTCACGTTAAAAACCGAAGGGGGACTGGGATCCTAGACCCGCGCACTTGACGGCCGCTGCCCTAACTGGGCTTCCTTTCCTCCGCCCAGGTGAGAGTCACCGCGCTCTCGCACGATCATGTGTAGAAGTCATCATGATCGGCATAAAATTTCCATTATCCATTCACCAACTCATTCACTTTCTTGATTACTCATTCTTCCTTACATCTAGGTCTTTGTCCCTGATTTTACCAATATTCATCAACTATGGATTTAATAATTCAACCTAAATCCCGATATTCCATTATTGTAGTATGACGAAAATAGGGTAATTTGCACATTGTGGCTGTTAATCCATAGGTTATCTGGCTAGATGGGATACACATTTAATTCGGGTCTGATAACCGCATATTGGATTTGGTATCCTGCAATCCTGTGAACTTTGAGATTATCTTTATGTATTATTCTAATTGAATTTCTTAGTGGTTGATAAACATATTCTTGCGGTATTTTGATTTGGAGTCGACTTCTAACACTACCTTCTGATTTTTTTCTTGATTTATGTGTGCCCTCCTTACACAGGAACCATGATAAGCTCCTTTGTATTATTCCAATTCTAACAGATGTCTGCAACGTGTCTGCAACGAAATATTGCTATTGATCCAGTTGAGGGAACTGTCAAAAGAAGTCAAAAAAATATATATATAGAAGAGCAAGGGATTCCAGCTCCCAGAGGGAGGAGCTCATAAGAAGATACATGTTTCGGCCCAAAGATGATGATGGATAAGAATTGTTTGCAATTATCAAAAATAATAATTATTCTATAAGAAATCAGACATAATGAGCAGAGGCACACATATTGTGCATCCTTTTATCGTTCCTATGCAGATCAATATAAGAGCAAAATAATGCATCTTGGTAAAACGTAATAACTGTAGCCATCTATTATAATTACATAATAGTTATTCCCTTCTAAACAACCCCTAACGGCCTTGAGGACATTCTCCTAACTCCTGAGTAACATGGTTTTATTCTTTGTTGATTGATGGAGAAAATCATTATAAAAAAAATGTCAAATCATTTATGTCACCATTCAATTCCATCACCAGTTTATATTACTAACAATCCAACATGGTGTACACCTTACCTCCACCAATAGACATTACATATATTTTCTTCAAATTTCTCTCATTATGGCTTAGAGAATATATCATCAATAATTGTAAAATTATAGATATATATTTTTAGAAATTTGTGAAACTGTCAATTACCTGCTCCAACCATCATCATATCATCAATGAAATTCGTTGCTGGTATATCCAAAGAGGCCAAAGAGGAACTTGCCCTCGGGAGTTACTGGAGTATGTTTAAAAATCTCCATCTTTGATTTCATTCCCAATTTAATTTCCATAGGGCTGCCAAACTTCGTACCCCAAATCTAAAATCCACAATGTGTCTCCCATCCAAATGTTATTATTCAGAAAAGTCATTTAGTTTCTCATACAAAACTGGAATAGTGGTGTCAACCAGAGTGTCAATCGATAGATTTGAGCACATGCATTACTAATTGTGCAATATTATCAAAGAGAAATTACCACTCCACAAAAATCATAATGTGTAGATCACCATGCATCGCAGCAAGAGAAGTGGTTAAGAGTTGTACATAGGATCAGTCTAATGAGCATGCATGGCAGCAAATGGAGATAGGGTAGGAATGTACCTTGAATTTTCCCCAAAATCTGGAGATAAACAAGCATGCAGTGGGTCTTCTAGCCTTGCAACTGCAGGACAATTGTTGGAGAAGATCTTTGATCATACAACAAGGGCTTCCAACACCTTTGGTGCTTCGAAAGGAGTAGTAGAGCAGCTTTCAAGGCTGCTGGAAAAAAATTTCAGCAGCAGATTTTGTTGAAATGGAGCAGGAACAGGACCTTTGGTGGAGAAAATTTTTGGGGAAATAGAGGAAAGAAAGGAGAGAGGGCAGAATCTGAATATGGAATAATAGAAGAAAGATTGCACTTACGGAGTTTGCTTCAAACTGGGAGAAGCTCAAGCCGAAATGGCTGATTGTGAAGAATGAGCAGCAACTAAACAAGAGGGAGGGCCTTCTCTCGTTGGAAAGTAGAAGAGAGGGGGCTTTGGTGATATTAAATAGGGAGAGGGAGGGTTTAATTGGTTGCCAAGTGGAGCCATATTAAAAGCCTAGTGGAATGGTCATTGGAAGCAAAGTGGAAATAGCCGAATACAGTTGTCTGTTGTAGTCAGAAATATTTTATTTTATTTTTTTGCAATTTTTCTTACTTATTTAAGACACAAAAATCATCCGTATTCGTGCCTCGGTTGTCGGATTCTGATGCATGATGTCTCGTTTTGACCGTCTCTGAATGGCGATCGAAATGAGTATAATGTTGATATATTTTCGGTCGAGTTTCGAATACCCGAAATTTTCGGATACGGCTTTTGTCTAAGACTAAATTTTGTGTTTTAAAAATATCATATGACCCCTGATTGACGAACGGTCGATTCCGTTGGTCTCGTGTCGTCGAATCGGATCTCATGATGGTCTCGGTTTGTTTCGCGGTTTCCGAATTTGCGTCGCGGCTTTTCACGGCGCGCGTTTCGATTTGACCGATTTTTGATCGATTTCACCCGAACAACTTTTGATTCACGATTAGTTGATCGTTTTAAGTTGTTTAGTATTGACCGACAACGTTTTTGGGTTCATTAGACCCAAAATCGGACGACTTCGGGTTTGATTAGAAACCGGATGTTACAGGTTCCTTTCTCGACGTGGTAGAATTAGGATGCAGTTATCCATTTTTTATGAGATATTAACTTTATTCTAATTGTTTTTATCCAGGTATCCTGATGATCAATTTAATAGATATTGGCAGCCGTTCTGGGACAGTACACACGCTGTTCGAAATTCTAAAAACATTTCTGTCTCTGGTCTCTGGAATCTGCCCCCTGCCAAAATTTTTGAAAACTCCCTAGTGGCTGAGAGTGGGAAGCCCCTGGAATTGCAATGGCCCGTCGTATCACTTCCTAATGCCAGCTATTATATTGCTCTCTACTTTGCAGATTCTTTATCTGAGAGCTCGCGTCTCTTTGATATATATTTGAATGGAATACTATTTTATCGAGACATGAGTGTGTCTTCTTCTGGTGTTTCTGTCTTCGCCGCCAACTGGCCACTCTCCGGTTCTACAAAATTACAGCTGGTTTCTTCAGCTGGTTCTAGACTCCCTCCTTTGATCAATGGAGGGGAAATTTTTGGCATCTTAACACTTGCAGGGGTAACAAGGACAAGAGATGGTCAGTAAGAAATTATATTCTTTCATATCAAACATAGTCATTTTTTTTCTGTCTATTATATTACCTGTGGATTATGGATCCCTTTATTCTGCTGCAGTGATTGCATTAAATAACATATTGAAGGAAATAAAAAATTCACCCTCTTCATGGAACGGTGATCCTTGTTTGCCTCGGATGTATGCATGGTCTGGACTTTCATGCTCTGAGGCTCCGCTGATGCGGGTGACTTCACTGTAAGTTGGAAGGGTATCCTGAAAGTGTTCATCTCTATATTAGCGGTGCCTTCTAATCTAAAAGTTTCATTCTTGCCTCTTATGCTAGAAACTATACGGGTATGGGTTTTTCTGGAACGCTCTCAGGCAGTGTTGCTAATTTGACGGCAATCACTGGAATGTAAAGTATCATAATTGCTGGTGGATAAATCACTTACAACCAATAGTGTTTGTAATATTCTTTTTCCATACTTGCAGCTTTCTTGGATATAACAAGTTTTCTGGTCCTATCCCTGATCTTAGTCAATTGAAGTCACTGGAAAGATTGTAAGTTTTTTTTAACAAAGAATCGGTTTGTTCTTCACTACTGAAATGACCTATGACGTTTGTGTTTGAAGGCATCTGCAAAATAATCAATTTAATGGAACGTTACCTGCATCACTGTTAAAGCTAGACAAGCTGCGGGAACTGTGAGTACAGAGTTATATATTTTACGAATTATATCTTTTTCCTAAAGATTCTCTTGACATGCTTTATTTTCTTATTTTGATATACAATTTTATAACTTGGAAAAATTGAGACCTAAGTTTGCTGTCATATGCTTGAATCCCTTCCAGAATGCCCATTTAAAAGGAGAGCGGTTTTTGCAACAGTTATAGCTTAGAAGCATATACAATAGATGAAGCTGCCATTCTGCTGAGGCTTTTAGTTCTAATGATGCATGTTAGATCGTTATTTTTATTTAACATGAAAAGTAGTTGCTCAAATTATTGGATATGCAAAATTGATACTGGATGTGGTTTAAAGAAAATGTGACAATCTGAAGATATGTTAGGCATAGCTAATAACGATCATACTCCTTCTCCCCCTTTCCTATTGTTTAGATGTTTAATTAATTTTCTTCTGGCTCAAAAAAAAGTACCCTTCGTGTAAGATACCTGTAGAATGAGACAACTCTTTCCCATGACAGTTAGAGAAACCTAATGGTGAATCACGTCAATCCAATCATAAGGAAATCAATATAGCTATTTGTTTTCTTTTGTGTGTGAATTTACATTTTCAGATAAGCTTCGAACTTATCATGCAAGTTTTCCCAATTCTCTTTTTATATATGAGGGGGGGGGGGGGGGGGGGTTAAGGTTTCTTACTACAGCATCGAAGTTCCATAATAAAGTACACAAAGTTGTTTTCTAAGTAATAGTGCTCCATAATAAAGTAGGCAAAGTTATTTCCTTTGCATGGTATCGGAGCTGCCTACTTTTTAAGCACCTTGCTTCTTTCTTTCTCCACCAAAAAAGGTCTAGCCCCCGATTGCGCGCATTGCCCCTTACACATTAGTGATGCACTACCCCCACAACTCTTCACTAGCAACATGCTCTTCCACTGTTGTCTGCCCTGTCAGCAGGCTCCAAACTACTACTAGTTTCTTGTTGCCAGTGACTGCTTGACGGTGCCTCCTGCTTTGCCAACGTCTCAGCACTTCCCTCAAAATGAGATTTTTTTTCTGACCTTCCTATAAATTCATGGCATGAAGTATTGTCAAAATTTGTCGAGATATCAGTGATATGCTGATTTTGACCATTCACCAAAATCAAAACTCGACACTTATCTTTTTCTCACATGTCGCCGAACTATCGCCTACAATAAGAGGTTTTTTTTCAATTGTTTTAAGGAAAAGGAACCGACATGAGTGATGCTTTTCCCATTTCACTCATATCTACGGCTATCAGAAAAATCTTAGGTTCGATATTCGCTCAGGTTCGATTCGACAAGAGTCCGATTCGAATTCGATTTGAACATAAACAAATCGAACCTTAACATAGGTTTGGGCTCGTTTATATAAACGAACCAAACCTTGAAATGGTAGGTTCGCTCAGGTTCGATTCGTTAATAGTTCGATAAAAATAAATAAATAAATAAATATAGTATTATTTGAGAATGGGGAGTTTTAACTATGATAACAAAGCTGGAAATCCTTATATTTATATCATAGCTTAATTTCACATCTCCAAAAATCAAGAGGCTATTTAAATATTTTGAAAGAAGGGTTGTAAGGTGAGATTTTACCAATTTCCTAAAATTGTAAACCCTACCTCTCCTCATCTCCTCCTCACCCACGAGACAACCCTACTGTCGCTGCCCTCCCTCTCCTCACCCATGCCTCTCTCCCGCCCCCCTCTTCTTTTGCTCAAGCACCAACGGGCAACGACCCCCTATCCTTCTGCCCCCCTCCTCGGCACCAGCGGGCAACGACCATCTCTCCTTTCGGCCTCCCCCTCCCCGTCACCAACGGGTCGTGGCACCTCTCCACCGTCGTCCCCCTCCCCAACACCAACGGCTCTTTCTCCTTCCACTCAAGCACCAATCGACCCCTCTCCTTTCGGCCTATCCATCCCAGCACCAGCAGGCCGTGACACCTCTCTATCGCCCACACTCGATGATGCCGATCACTGCCACCTTCAATGCCTTCAGGTTTGCTTCTACAGACTGAACACATGTTTTTTTTGCAAAATCTGTGACTGTAAAACGTTTGATATCAAGTGACTGCCTCTTGGTAATGTTCGTTCCTTTTTTTGGGGATCTTCTTTTTTATCTCCATGGAACACAACTTTCCATGCATGTGGACCTTAAGCACTACATAGATCTCTAGTGGATGTATATGCATATAAATGTCTAAGAATCAAGAACACCAATCAAATGGTGGATTTCAACAAAGATAAAAAGTCCTCCTCTTCTTCTCCCAGTCTTGGGGGGCTCTACTTCAAGTCAGCACCCCATTCTCCTCCTTCCAGCACAGCGCCCCCCCCTGCCTTTCTACGCTTCCAGCGGTACCTCTCCGTGCCCACCCCAGCACCAGTGAATAGGTCGTCGACAACCTCCCCATGCCCTCCAGGCTTGAAAAAACTATTTTGTAGCATTATTTGTCGTGCTTTATTTTTTTATATAACCCAACATTTAACGAGCCAAATCGAACGTTCGCAAAGCTCAATCGAACCGAATCAAACCTGAAGATAATTGTAATCTTATCGAACTGAGCCGAACTCGAACTTATATACTTACTAAACGAAGCAAACCGGACCCATGTAGGTTCGTTCAGGTTCGGATCGTTTACACCCCTACTCATATAAAATTTAAACATGAACCATTAAACTAAATTTCATTTTAATATATTGTGCTCGAGCATCTAGAGGTAGGGGTGGCTACCTACCTCATTAGGTTCGTTGAGTGGACAACGAGACTCCTGTCTAGACAGCTGGCTTGCCCACCAATAATTGAGGAGACTGCACAACAATGTGGTTGATTAAGTAGATGAGTTACGATTGAAAGGTTCTTAAGATTATCAACAACAAAATTCATGACATATTATATGGTTAATATAGTATATAGTGTGCACGTATTCAATATAGGTTTTTTATTATAGATCTTTGATGTTTAAATGTAGACTTAATTCCGACTTTTGACATGTAATAATTTCTCTTTAACTTATTTGCACGATAAATATTCGTACTATTTTATTGGTGTATGATGAGTTTTGTTTTTTATGATATTGTATAATTTATTATTGAGAAATATTTATCTTTCCATGTTTTATTTATTTTCTATTTCTTCCGTCTACTCTAGAATATAATTTGCCCACCATTGTTTTTCCTCTTCATATAAGAGAACCCTAGGGACTCATGAATATATATCATTATTTTCTTTCCGCATTGTATCAGACTAATGGTCCTAGACTGGAATTCTCGTACCCCGTTGACCTAGCCCCACCCATCGCTCACCACCACCTCTCAACGTCGCCATTGCTGGCTCGCGGGGACTTCATCTATTCCATCCACCACCGTGCGAGTTACCCTCTCGTCATCAGGGCCCCCTTTCACCGCGGGACCCCCCCTTTCGCCATTGGAGCAATCCCTCTCGCCATTGGGCCCCCCTGCAACACCTTCTCTCATCGTAGCTAATCACTACAACCCCTCTTGACGTCTCCCCTTACCGCCACGACAACCCTCGATACCACTTAAGGCCTTGCAAACATCCAGGCTCCTCCCCCCAGCTTCTTTTGTACATCCCGGGATTATCCGCACTCTGATTTTAGACGGAAAAGGATGATGACAGACCAATAAGTCACCATATTGGCCCTAGTGCATGCTCGGATATGGAGCGAATTATTATGGTATAAGTCTGCACCCATAACTAATTCTCATATGATTGTGTGTACACCTTCCGATCAGTCTATCATTATGTTAGATATCGAGTGACTTTTCTCGGTATGATGCCTTCAAGGACCCATCACCCATCGTAAAGATGGATGTGACAAATTACGAGTTATGGTCCATGCAATTTATGATCCTGATGTAGTGCAATAACAAGGAGCACATTCTGACGAAGCCTGAGCTGACTGACAAGCTAGGGCGAATGATTCATGGAAGCAGGATGCCATGTATGCACGTATATGCCTATGTAGGACTCTTTCTACAAAAATAGACAATGGTATTTTACATCAACCCATTGACAAGGCAATAAGGGATATCTTGCCGCCACCTATGGTCAGATGAAGAATGAGACCAAGATTCTTCAGCTACAGTGTGATATCTTCACAACTAGACAGAATGGTTGTTCTCTGCACTCCTACTCTTCACTTCATGGCATGTTCGAGAAGCTGCACAACTAGGAAAAGTCTAGGAGGTGGGGTAATGGAGGTGGTAGGGGCATGGGAGGAACTACAGTTGAAGGTGGTGGCATCTTAGGAGGACACATGTAGACCTGTCCAGAGTCAAACAAAGTCAACTTGTCACTCGTAAGAGAAAAGTACATGACCAACTCAGAGAAGGTGACATCAACACTGATGTAATACTTCTGCCGAACATAGTCCACAACGACACAATTGACAGCTTTGAGGAAGAGCTTGTCACAACCATGTGTTAGATAATGAATGAATGCCACATAACCTAATACACAAAGTGTAAGGATAAGAGAAAAGATCCTTCTCAAAAAGCAACCGAGAAAGGAGTATTCTCTCCTAACATAGAGGATGGCATGTGGTTCATCAGATAACAAGAAGTAAGGACCACATCACCCCATAAAGAATGGGGGCACAACTTTGAATAAGGAACATCCTAGTCCCATCAAGTATGTGACGGTGTTTGCATCTAGCAACATCGTTCTGTTGAGAAGTATACGCACAAGAGGTCTAGTGTATAATAAGGGACATAACGAAGTGAGAAAGCTGTGAAATGTAAAATTCCAAGGCATTGTTAAAGCAAACATACTTGACAATAACATAAAAGATGTTCTTTATTCCATGAATAAACGATTAAATACCCAGCCTCAGACTTATTTTTCAAAAGAAAAACCCATATTAGTCTAGAAAAATCATCAATGTGTACAAGATAGAACATGTGCCCTTGATGGTCAGGAACACGAATGGGACACCAAATATGAAAATGGACAAGATCAAATTAAGTATCGCTACTATGACTCTAATGAACCAGAAAACTAGATCAGTAATGCTTCCCAAGTTGGCACACCTCACAATGAAAGGTGGACCAAGAAGAGATCTGCGGGAGGATATGATACAACTTCTGCAAAGGGAGGCAGTCAAACCGAAGATGCCATATATACGAAGAAAGTGATCCAGTGGGAATGGAAGAATTGCCAGCATATGGAGACCGGATCAATCTGTTGTGACTCCCTTGCTCATGGCCACATTAATCACCATGCACGTGAATATAAGCTGAAACACGAGAGAAGAGAGGTCAACTATGTCACGACAATGCAAATCCTTAATAATATGACTAATATACAATAAATTCATGGAAAAATCGGGTGCATGAAACACATTCTGCAGATGCATATATGGTGTCAAACAGAATCCTCCATGTCATGTAATAGGGGAATGAGTCTCATCTGTAATGACAACCTATATGCCTAGAGGTACATGTCTATATGATTCGAATTGAACTCGGTCGTCGCATAAATGATGGGATGCACTAGATCCATGGCCCATTCTGTCATATCTACCCTGTGACAACTAGTAAGGGCATAAGCTATACCTGAGGTGCTAGAAGAGGCTTTGGTTATAGCAACAATGTTGGAAGGGCTTGCACGAGCACTATTAGTGGCGCCAGCATGAGTCATGATCTCCCTTAGATGGGAGATAATATCATCCAACTTCTGATCAATAATAGGAGCAGATGCTCAGCCACACAAGCAGACATAGGGTAGAAATACTTCAGGTAGCAGGTCTCCTCCGGTGGTCCACGTTGACATCCATTTCCTCGGCCTTGAGCACCACATCCTCTGACTTGAGATGTACCTCCTTTACCGTGAGATGCGTCCATTGCTGAGGAGGTGTGAGTTGTGGCAATAGATGGGATTGTAATCCTTCTAAGGCGGTTGTAGGCCTCCTCCATCAGAGGTATAGATGCACCTATGAGGAGCTGAATGTGTGTTGCATCATATTCAGTATCAAGAATCACCAGAAATACTCTAACCATCATGGCGTTCATATACGTCATATACTACTCTGTAGATGTGGTCATGGGTTTCTGCCATATTTTTACATCTGCAGGCCATGAGCACTTTGTTTCTACTGATAGCATTGGTGATTTGTCTATACAGGAGGCTACTTTACAGGGTGAACATGTACCTCCTTCGGAGGCTACTTTACATGTTGCAGATGGTACATAGGACCTTGATATGTACATTGCGCTCCGAAAGCGAAGGCATACATGTGTTACATATCCTTTCACTGCCCATGTCTCTTTATGGCATCATTCGGGGGATTTCAGGAGGTTTGTCATGGGTCTCTCAGCTGTAGAGATCCCATGGACATATTAAGAGGCTATGCGAGACAGTCAGCGGTGTCTTGCTATGGAGGAGGATATGTCGTGCTACAGTTATGTGGCACATGGAGCTTGGAAACTATCCCTATAGAAGCTTTTGTGATTGGCTGCAAATGGGTATTTATAGTGAAGCATCGTGCAGATGGTAGCGTCGATCTCTACAAGGCTAGGCATGTGGCTCGTGGGTTCACCCAGACTTATGGGGTGTGTATTTTTGGAAAGTTGTAACCTCCGGTAACGTCTTTTGAAAGATTTTTCAAATCGGATTATCAATGAAATCAGCTTTGATCGCCCATTTATTCCCATTGATTAATCATCCCTGATCGACCATGTGTTTATGTCTAATCGATCACACTTGATCGATAGTATCTTGTTATCTGATAGATCATATTTTGAATATTGATTCAAACGGACAGAAATGATCCACTGCACTTGTTAACATGATCATCATATGGATCTGGCTGATCATAGCTTTTTGACTAATCGATCATTTGGCTCAAATCTTCATTGATATGTTGTTTATTTTTTTTACAACGATCTTATTTCTTGCAACCCTATATAAGGGACCCCATACCCATTATTGGAACACACATCATTTGAGTATTCACTATTATTCTCTCTAAAAAGTAAGAAGCTCTCTCTGAGTGATTTCTCGAGTCTTCTCTCTCATCTCTTTCATTTATTTAATATTTCGAGGAGAATATTCTCATAAAGATAACTCTATTTGAAAGCTATCGAATCAGTAAAGTTTGATCGCTCACCAATGCTTTAGTTTTTTCTAATAACTGGCTAAACTTTTTTAGCAGCCTTCTCAAGCCCGATGATATTTATTTTATGAATTATTATTACTTATTTACATGTGCTACGTGTGATATAATTGTTGTGCTTATATTTGAGAATGTATATGCAATTATATTTGATGATGATCCTAGATATCACTGCTCTTTCATTTGATAATTATTCTTGATATATGTGAAACAGATTTATTGTTAAATGTAGAGATAGTTGTGTGTCGTTAATGTTATTTGTTATTTCTGTTTCTTTATGTACCTCTCATGTAATTTACCCAAGGGCTCTCTCCCTATATAAGAGACCCGAGGGCTCTATGGAATAAACAACGAAGTATTCTATTCTAACATGGTATCAGAGCCATGACCCTAACCTAGGGTTTCTCTCCACCGCCGCCCCCCCCCCCTCCACCCGTCTAGGGTTTCGGCGCCCAACCCCTCCGGCGCCCAACCCTCCTGCAGCCGCCTCCTTCGCCGGGTCTCCACTGCTGACCAGCCCCTGTCGGAGCCGCCGCCGAGCCCCAGCCACCACCGCCGCCGCCGGGCTTCTCCATCCACCGCCGCCGAGCCCCAGCCGCAGGGCTCACCTCCTCTTCCAGCAGCCGCTTGTCTCAAAGTAGAGGCTCTCAAAGCCTCTACTCGCTGCAGGAGCACCGAGTTCTTCGGACCCGACATCATGCTTGATTCAAGTGCATAATCGTCTACCTATGCACTTGAATCCGACAAGGTCGTGGTAGACAATCTTCTTAGTCTATCAGTCGTTATTCTTCTCCGGTATTATGTCAGATCAGAAGATCGATATGCCCGCCATAGGTGCCTTCAAAGGTTCGGCACCAATTGTCAAGATGGACGGGACCAACTACGAGCTGTGGGCGATGCAGTTCCTCAGTCTCATGAAGTCGTGCGGTAAGAAGCATATTCTTACCGAGGATGAACCACCGGAGAAGACAGGGATTTATGCCTCATGGGAGGCTGATGATGCGTACGCCAAGGTATGGCTCTCAGGTACGCTCACGACGGAGATAGCAAATGATGTCCTTCACCAGCCCACCGCTAAGGCGATGTGGGATATTTTGGCTATGACGTACTCTCAGGTCCGCAATGAGACGAAGATGCTCCAGTTGCAGCATGATATCTTTACCACGAAGCAGAACGGGAAGCCCCTTCATTCCCTGTACACGTCGCTTCGTGGCATGTTCGAGAAACTCTACAGCACCATTCCTCTTACAGCCACGCCGGAACAGCAAAAGACGTTCCGCAACGCCACTATGGTTGGCGTGTTACTCGCTGCCCTAGATCCGGAGTACGAGGCAGCACGTGCCCAGATACTGGCAGATGCCACCATCCCACCAATAGAAGATGTATACAGGCGGCTCAGTCGTGTACCTGTTCCATCCAATATAGCGACTGCGACTCCGTCAGCAATGGCAGTCTCCAGGGGACGTGGTAGTTCGTCCTCGTTTCGTGGCAGAGGAAGTGGTGGACGTGGCCGTGGAGGCCGCATTCGTTCTACGTGCTCCTATTGTCACCGCACTGGTCATTCGGAGGATACATGCTACTCCAAGCATGGTTTTCCTCCATCTGCACGAGTAGCTGATCATGTTCAGGGTCCACCTGCGTCTACTTCAGATCACAGGTTCGAGGAGTTGGTGGCACGACTTCGAGATATCATGCCACAATCTTCTCCATCAGAGGGTGCAGATGTTGCTGATATTGCGGCTTCGGCGTCAGCCAGTACGTCGGCCTCAGCCAGTGCCTCAGGTAGCCCTTCAGCCCCATTTCATAGTCATGATCTCACAGGATGGATTGTCGACTCTGGAGATACCCATCATCTTTGCCGAGAGAGAGATATTCTGCAGTCATACAGGGCAGTTCAGCCAGGTCGCTCTGTACTCATTGCGGATGGGACTCAGTCTCCTATCATCGGTCAGGGGGAGACAGCTTTGCTACCCTCTATGCACCTACAGAATGTGCTACATGCTCCAGAATTCTCGATGAACCTTTTTATCTATTAGTCAGATTACACGTGATTTGCACTGTCGTGCTATTTTTGACCCATCGTCTGTTATTTTTCAGGACATACTGACGGGCAGGGTGATTGGCTGTGGTTCTGAGCACAATGGCCTTTATCGTCTCGTTCGTAGCTCCTACGCTGGTGTCTCCTTGCATACCCAGGCCTCTGTTTCTCCATACACCTGGCATCTTCGGTTCGGTCATCTACCGCTGCAGAAGATGCGTCACCTCCTGCCTCAGATATCTCCGAGTTCTTCTTTTCGATGTGAAGCATGTCAGTTGGGGAAGCACCATCGGTCTAGCTTCCCCGGTCGTCAGAGTCGGAGCAGTAGCTCCCCGTTTGAATTATTCCATATAGATATTTGGGGTCCAAGTCGTGTCCCGGATCACCAGGGGCACAGGTTCTATCTAGTTGTAGTTGATGATTTCTCCAGAGTGTCGTGGACATTTCTTCTCAAGAATAAATCTGAAGCAGGCAATGTTATTCAAAATCTAATTAATGAGGTTCTGAATGTTTTTTCATCTACTGTTAAATATGTGCGTACTGACAATGCATTGGAGTTCTGTACTCGCTCTCTTGCCAGTTTTCTTTCATCTAAAGGCATTATCCACCAAACCACATGTCCCTACACTTCTCAACAAAATGGAATTGCCGAACGAAAACATCGACATTTCCTTGACATTGCTCGGACTTTACTTATTCAGAGTTGTGCTCCATTAACCTTTTGGGGTGATGCTATACTTACTGCGTGTTATTTGGTCAATCGAATGCCTACAACTGTTCTTGGGGAAAAATCTCCAATTTCTGTTCTCTTTCCGGACAGAGACTTGTTTACATTGACACCTAGGGTTTTTGGCACTGTTGCTTTTGTTCACCGGTTCTCTCCGGGACTTGATAAGCTATCCCCTAGAGCTATCAAGTGTGTTTTCGTGGGCTACTCCAGGACACAGAAGGGGTACCGCTGCTATGATCCTGTCCATAACAAATACTATGTGTGTGCAGATGTTACATTCTTCGAACCTGTCATGTACTTCTCCCCTGCAGGTGACAGATTGGTCTCCTCCACATCATCAGACTCCCAAGTCTATGTTCCACCACCTCCAAGCCTGGGTCCGTCCTCTACTCCAGCGTCTCAAATAACACAACCACCACCAAACCCGCCACCACCACCACCACCACCCCCAGTTGTTCCGTTTCCTAAGTTCTACAAGAGACGCACTGGCCCTGCTCAAGCCACATCTCAACCATCCAGCACGCCTCAGGTATGTTCTGACATTAGTGATGGGTTAAATAATGCACATGTGCAGGAGCTTGTACCACAAGAGGAGGATCAACCGGTCAGCACTGTTTTGGATGACTTGAACCGGCCTATTGCTCATAGGAAACAGCGACGACAGTGTGTCTCATATCCCCTAGCTTCTCATGTTTCCTTTCATCGTCTCACTGGGGATTTCCAGAAGTTTGCCGCTGCTGTATCATCAGTTGAGATACCACGAACATATCAGGATGCCATGAAGACTGAATGCTGGCGTTTGGCAATGGAAGAGGAGATGCGTGCCTTACAATCCCGAGGGACTTGGTCTCTAGTCCCTATTCCTCCAGGTGCGTCTGTGGTGAGCTGTAAGTGGGTTTTTACAGTCAAATACCATGCAGATGGTCGTCTTGACAGATACAAGGCAAGGCTTGTTGCACGCGGGTTTACACAGACATATGGGGTAGATTATCTGGACACGTTTTCACCAGTGGCGCGACATTCTACCCTTCGCATTCTTCTATCGGTTGCTGTGGTACGTGGCTGGCCTATATTCCAGCTTGATGTTAAGAATGCGTTCTTGTATGGTGATCTACAGGAGGAAGTCTACATGCAGCAGCCACCAGGGTTTGCTGCTGAGGGGGAGACTCAGAAGGTATGTAGACTTCATAAGGCCATTTATGGCCTTAAGCAGAGTCCTCGTGCATGGTTCCAGAAGCTCTCCCAGCTTATTGAACAACAAGGTTTCAGGAGATCAAATGCGGATCACTCACTGTTCGTCCGGAAGACTCCTAGAGGTACCATTGTTGTTATGGTATATGTTGATGACATATTGGTTACTGGAGATGATGCACAAGGGGTTGAGATAACCAAGTCTATGTTGGGCAGTCAGTTTATCACAAAGGATCTAGGCACTATACGGTATTTTCTGGGGATAGAATTTGCACGAAATGCACAAGGAATGGTGATGACTCAAAGAAAGTATGTCACAGATTTGCTGGCTGAAACAGGAATGACGGAATGCAGACCTTCAAGTACACCGATGGATCCGAGTATGAAGCTGTACGATGATGACACTGAGGAGGTGGACAAGAGAAGGTACAGAGAAATGGTGGGCAAGCTATTATACATCACTATAACTCGACCGGATATTGCACTTGCAGTAAACCGGGTGAGTCAATTTGTGGAGCAGCCAAGGCAAGTACATATGGATGCATTGTACATGATATTGAGATATCTGAAGTCTTCACCAGGCACAGGGTTGCTGTTCAAGAAAGACACGGATTTGGCTATTTCAGCTTGTGCGGATGCGGATTATGCAGGATGTCCAAGGGATCGTAAGTCTACTTCTGGGTTTGCCATCTTCATCGGAAGCTCCTTAGTCTCCTGGAAAAGCAAGAAGCAGACTGTTGTGGCGAGATCCAGTGCTGAATCCGAGTACAGGGCCATGGCACAGGCAAGCACTGAAATGATGTGGGTTAAAGCAGTCCTAGAAGATCTGAATGTTGAAGTTCCGTTGCCTATGAACCTGCAATGCGACAATCAGGCTGCGTTGTTCATTGCCAACAATCCAGCCTTCCATGAGAGGACAAAACACATAGAGGTGGATTGCCATTACACTAGAGACATGATTCAGAAGGGCTTCATCTCCACGTCTCACGTCAGCTCCGAGGACCAGACAGCAGATATATTCACAAAGCCATTGCTCAGAGGACCTTTCCAGAGATGTTCTTCCAAGCTGAGCATGATAGATATCTATGCTCCATCTTGAGGGGGAGTGTAGAGATAGTTGTGTGTCGTTAATGTTATTTGTTATTTCTGTTTCTTTATGTACCTCTCATGTAATTTACCCAAGGGCTCTCTCCCTATATAAGAAACCCGAGGGCTCTATGGAATAAACAACGAAGTATTCTATTCTAACATTAAAAGAAGATTATTGTAAATATATCGGTTTTTGTCGTTAACATCTTCTGCAAGAACTTGCTGGTGTTTGATCCTCAAGTTTGCATGAAGTGCTTGGTTCTGCAGGATCTGCTTATTCATGTAAAAGTCAAAAGAAAGTCGAAGATCGTTTGTTCTTCTGTGGTTTGCTACAGTGTGTGATATGTAGTATTGACTTAGTGTTTGGTCAAAGATTGTGAAGCTGTACGTGTAACGGTTTTGATTTCTGCCAAATATCTCGAGATTTATAGTAAAGCAGTTTGTTAGCTTGGCTAACCGGGAAATCCGAGTCAGAATACTCAGATCGTGGTTTTTACTCTAGAAGATTTTCACGTTAACATTTTATACAATGTGCTAACTGGCTTGATTGTTTGGATATTCTGTGCTTGTTGACTGACCTGTGAAAAGCATCAATAAAAGCATCAATACTGCCTCTAATTGCTATTCTCCCCCTCTAGTTGTGTCGCAATCCCTAAACTCACAGAAATAACCTTCATTTAATATCTTTGTGTAGTTTGTGAGAAGATACAAGAAAAAGATCAATGTGCCTTATCTCTTGAATCTTAGCATGTATTGCAGGGAGTGCATGTTGTTAGGGGAGCTTCTAGCTTTTCTGTTAATCGATACAAGTGTGTAGAAAGTAGAAACTACATGTTTCAGGGAGAGATATTTGTTTTTGTGTATTCAATTACCAATCTTTGTTTAACTTTTTATGAGATTTTGTCACTATAAAAAAGGACTTTGTTAAAAAATCTATCGCAAAGAGTCTTTGAAGTATTATGATTAATATACAAAATATAACCAAGTACTTGAAATCATCAAATCGTTAGCGTAAGATAAAAATGTACTAAGGCTTCTCCCACTATAAGTGGGGTCGGCTACATGGATTCTTGCTCAAATCCATGTTGAAAGATTCGAATATTTTTTACGTTGGTCGTCGACTACCTAACGCAACCCCTGCTGGGATTCGAATCCTGATCTTTTGTGTGGTAGACGTACTGCACTACCACTAGACCATTAAGTACGTACTACTTAGCGTAAGATATACCAAAATATTGGTATGTAGATAATTGTTTTATGTAATTGACAAATTGTCATGCAGGATACACAGTATCTTTTAGCCTTGAACTATATTGAACAAGAAAGACAGATGTCTTGGGATTAGGATCAGAGCAGATTATGTGTTTGGTATTCTTATCCAAAGGCAAAGCATCATCAAGCATGTTGTATTGTCTTTTTATTTATTGAGTCAGATTCTAATAACATTATAATTAGTTGTATGTTCTAAAAAGTATTGATAAACGACTCCCAGATACTCTTTTTCTACTGTTATACCGATTCATAAGCCATGTACATCGGTGTACACTTGGATGTACTTATTACATACATTTTTCTAATTTTTGCACCAATACAAGACCCTCATGCTTTAGTATATAACAATTACATGCATTGGTACACCATGCCTCAACAATACATACTTTGATACGTTCACTTCTAAGTTTTGTGCTTATTGTTGCATCGGTACATCCCCAATGTGCATCAATGTACTTTTGAACATTGAACTATTTAACTCAGTCATTTCAATACACCTATTTTTGCAAATGATCATGCAACATGCATCGGCATAAACTTTAGTGCACCTGTATGCACGGGCCGTTAAACAATGTTTATGTTACCCCTATTGCATTGGTACATCATATTGTATATCGATACAATGATACATTGACTGATTTTCTCAACCATTTTATTTGAGATATTTTTGCGAATTTACTATTCCTAGGGCTCCCCTATGTGTAACAATACCTTATACTTTGCTCTTACAATACACACCAAGAGCACACATTTTTCTACTTATTATTACTCTCTATATTCTTGTGAGAACTTTTGTGTGCTTAAGAAGAGTTGTTGCTGAGCAATTATTATTTGTTGTTTGCATTCGTTTTGACTCTCACCTTTCGATTACTTAAAGCCTTTTTCCCTGAAGTTGTTCTCGTTTTGCATTTACATTTATGCATGTTTTCAAGGTTTTTTTTTAAATTGTTGTGTTTCTTTATTTGTGGTTAAGATGCATTCTATGTGAAAGCCTTTCTTCCTAGAATGAAGATAAATCCTTGATGAGATTATGGGCCTTAAGGCATTCTGCATGGAAGCTTGTTTCATGTGAAGATAAATTCGGTTGAGGCCGCACACCTTATAAGGTGTTCTATGTGAAAACCTTTCTTCTAGTATTGGAAGATAAAATACTGGTAAGCTATGTACTCTATAAACGGTTTGGACTACAACAAAAATATGTCCTATATTGAGCGCTTCGAAATCCTGGGTAGGTCAAGCTTAAGCACTGGCATAGCTCGCAGGTGGGTGAACTTGTATAGATATATGTGCCTTCTGGATCTCTTGCACCATAAACTCATATGTAAGTCCCTATGTCTAGGTCTTAGGAATTCTTCTCACCCCTCTGCATACCTAGCATGGTTAGCTACGGAGAGCAATGCCTTAATTTAGGATTTCGGTTTCGTTTCACCCTGTCTAAAAAGAGAATTTCCGAAGAATTCCAGTGGAATTTCGTTGAGTGGAAAGAATAGAATGACTTGCTTTCATTGAGGCCTATGTCTCTCTTATATAGGAGAAAAGCCCTGGGTAAATTACATAAGAGGTACTGTCAGAGTCAATAATGCTCTTGTGTGTTATTCCATAGAGCCCTAGGGTCTCTTATATAGAAAGAAAACCCTTGGGTAAATTACATAGACGTACATGAGATAAATAAGAAATACGTAACACTACATCATAACATAACGTAAACCTCTACACTCCCCCTCAAGATGGAGCATAGATATCAATCATGCTCAGCTTGGAAGAACATCTCTCAAAAGGTCCTTTGAGCAATGGCTTGGTAAATATATCAGCAGTCTGGTCTTCTGAACTGACGTGTGAAGTGGAAATCAAGCCCTTCTGGATCATGTCTCTAGTGTAGTGACAATCTACCTCGATGTGCTTTGTTCTCTCATGAAAAGCTGGATTATTGGCAATGAACAATGATGCCTGGTTGTCACATTGAAGATTCATGGGTAAGGAGACATTTACATTCAAATCTTCCAAGACCGCTCGAACCCACATCATTTCTGTGCTCGCTTGTGCCATGGCTCTATATTCGGATTCAGCACTGGATCTCGCCACAACAGTCTGTTTCTTGCTTTTCCAAGAAACCAAAGAGCTTCCTATGAAGATAGCAAATTCTGAAGTAGATTTACGATCCTTTGGACACCCTACATAGTCTGCGTCTGCACAAGCGGAAATAGACAGATCTGTGTCTTTTCTAAATAACAAACCTGTGCCTGGGGAAGACATCAAGTATCTCAATATCATATACAGGGCTTCCATATGAACTTGCCTAGGCTGCTCCATAGACTGACTCACCCGGTTTACTGCAAAGGCAATATCCGGTCGAGTTATGGTGATGCATAGAAGCTTACCCACCATCTCTCTGTATCTTCTTTTGTCCACCTGTTCAGTATCATTGCCGTAAAGCCTCATACTTGGGTCCATAGGCGTGCTCGACGGTCTGCATCCAACCATTCCTGTTTCAACTAGCAAGTCTGTGACATATATTCTTTGTGTCATTACCATCCCTTGTGCATTTGTTGCAAACTCTATCCCCAGAAAATATCGTATCATGCCTAGATCCTTCGTAATAAAATGACTTCCCAAAAGAGATTTGGTCATCTCAATTCCCTGAGCATCATCTCCTGTAACCAGAATATCATCAACATATACCATGACGACGACCGTACCTCTGGAAGTCTTCTGGATAAACAATGAGTGGTCCGTATTTGATCTCTTGAACCCCTGTCGCTCAATCAACTGGGAAAGCTTCTGGAACCATGCCCTTGGACTTTATTTAAGGCTTTAGATAGCCTTATGAAGTCTGCACACCATCTGAGTCTCCCCCTCAGCAGCAAACCCCGGTGGCTGCTGCATGTAGACTTCCCCTTGTAGATCACCATACAAGAATGCATTTTTGACATCAAGTTGGAAAATGGTCCAATCACGTACCACAGAAACAGATAGTAGAATGCGAAGAGTCGAGTGTCGAGCCACTGGTGAAAATGTATCCAAATAATCTACCCCGTAGGTTTGGGTGAATCCACGTACGACAAGTCTGGCCTTGTACCTATCGAGACGCCCATCTGCGTGGTATTTGACCGTAAATACCCACTTGCTACTCACCACAGAAGCACCTGGAGGAATGGGAACTAGAGACCAAGTCCCTCGAGACTGTAAGGCACGCATCTCCTCTTCCATGGCTAAACGCCAGCAATCAATCTTCATGGCTTCTTGATAAGTCCGTGGGATCTCAACCGTCGAAACAGCTGTTGCAAACCGTTGGAAATCACCAGTGAGACGATTAAAGAACACTTGAGACGCAAGAGGATAGGATGCACATTGCCTTTTCTGCTTCCTATGAGCAATAGGACGATCAAGATCATCATTCGCTGTACTGACTGGCATATCCTCCTCCTGTAGCAAAGATTCCTGCATCGGTGCATTATCTAACCCATCATTAGTGATAACATCGGAACATACCTGAGGCGTGCTGGATGGTTGACGTGTAGCTTGAGCAGGCCCTGACCGCCTTGTGTAGAACTTAGGGAATGGTGGAATGGGAGGAGGAGGTGGTGGTGGTGGCGGTGTAGTGGACTCAGATTGACCCAGACTTGGAGGTAGGGGAACATAGACATTATTATCCGTGGATATGGAGGAAACCAATCTGTCACCTGCAGGGGAGAAGTATATAACATGCTCAAAAAATGTAACATCAGCACTCACATAGTACTTGTCATGAATAGCCTTGTAGGACTGCAGGCTATCTCTATCACAGCAGAGATGATGGGTGGCTCCAGAGTCAACAATCCAACCTGAGAGATCGTGGTTATGACAAAAGGCAGAAGTACTACCTGAGGTATTGGCAGTAGCAGAGGTGCTAGCTGACGCAGAAGCCGCAACATCAGATGTATCAGCACCCTCTGATGATGATTGTGGCATAATGTCTCGAAGTCATGCCACTAGCTCCTCGAACCTGTGATCTGGAGTGGAAGCTGACGGAGCCTAAACATGATCAACTACTCGTGCAGAAGGAGGAAATCCATACTTGGAATAGCATGTATCCTCGGAATGACCAGTGCGACGACAAAATGAGCATGTTGAACGCACACGACCTCCTCGGCCACGTCCGCCAACTCCTCGGCCACGAAAGGAAGACGAACTACCTCGTCCTCTGGAGACTGCCATTGCTGACGGAGATGGAGTCGTTGTACTAGTGGGAACAGAGATCCGACTTAGCCTCTTGTAGACTTCCTCCATCGGAGGAATAGTGGCATCGGCGAGGATCTGAGAGCGGGCTGCCTCGTACTCCGGATCAAGGGCAGCAAGTAATACTCCTACCATAGTGGCATTATGAAACGTCTTCTGCTGCTCGGGAGTGGCTGTGAGCGGAATGGTGCTGTATAGTTTCTCGAACATCCCACGTAGGGACGTGTACAGAGAATGAAGAGGACGTCCATTTTGCTTAGTGGTAAAAATATCATGCTGCAACTGCAGCATCTTCGTCCCGTTCCTCACTTGAGAATATGTAGTAGCCAGAATATCCCACATCGCCTTGGCGCCGTGGGTTGATGGAGGACGTCGTTGGCGATCTCCATCGTGAGCGTCCCTGACAGCCAGACCTTAGTATACGCATCATCAGCCTCCCATGAGGCATATATCCCCGTCTTCTCTGGCGGCTCATCCTCGGTAAGAATATGCTTCTTACCACATGACTTCATAAAACTCAGGAACTGCATGCATAGCCAGAATATCCCACATCGCCTTGGCGCCGTGGGTTGATGGAGGACGTCGTTGGCGATCTCCATCGTGAGCGTCCCTGACAGCCAGACCTTAGTATACGCATCATCAGCCTCCCATGAGGCATATATCCCCGTCTTCTCTGGCGGCTCATCCTCGGTAAGAATATGCTTCTTACCACATGACTTCATAAAACTCAGGAACTGCATAGCCCAGAGTTCGTAGTTCGTCCCGTCCATTTTGACTATTGGTACCGAACCTTTAAAGGCACCTATGGCGGGCATATCAACCTTTTGTTCTGACATATCGCCCGAGAAGAAGACTTAGGGATGATAGACAAAAGAACTGGCGTCTACAAAGACCCGTTTGGATTCAAGTGCATATGTAGACTTTATGCACTTGAACCCATCATTGACGCGACGCCGACCGGAGAAGAAGCGTCGCAAGGAGACGGGGAGCTTCCTGGCTCCATTGACTGGCGCTTCCTCTGGTCCTCCTTGCGTAGGCGGGTTTCCCTAATCTTTGGATTGCTTGGATGCGCAGATGTGTCACCACGGTCTCGCTCTCTGTCTTAATTAATGGCCGGCCGGCTGGTGGTTCTTTTCAGCCTCGCAGGGGGGTGCGTCAGGGCTGCCCCTTGACGCCCCTTCTTTTCGTCCTTGCCTCTGATGTGTTGACGCGTATGGTTGACCGCGTCATTGGTGCGGGACTTACTAATGGGTTCCGCAAGGGGGAGTTTTGCGTGCCTTTAATCCAGTTCGCGGACGATACGCTTTGCTTCATTGAAGGGGGTCAGGATGAGGTGGCGGGTATGGCTTATACTCTTGATATTTTCTGTGAGCTTTCTGGGATGTCGATTAACACCTCCAAAAACATCGTGGTGGCGGTCGGCATGTCGCCTTCGGAGGCGGAGGCGTGTGGCCGACTGCTTGGTTCTACGCCTGGGGAGCTTCCTCTCCCTTATCTTGGTGTTCCTCTTTCGGTTGGTCGGGCCCGTGCTGCGGATTGGCGGGCTATCACGGAGCAGACGGAGGCGCGCCTTGCGGGCTGGAGGGCCACCTTGCTTTCTCGGGGTGGTCGTCTTATCCTTCTAAAATCCGTCCTTTCTGCTATTCCGGTTTATTTCCTATCGGTGCGTAGAATGCCTGTGGGGATTTGCCTTCGCCTGGAGAAGTGTATGCGGCGCTTCTTATGGGGTCGCTCGGGCGGCGCTCGCGGGATGCATTTGGTCGCTTGGGAGGTGGTGACCATGCCCAAGCGGTCCGGTGGCCTTGGTGTCCGGAGTTTGGACCGCGTCAATGACGCCCTCCTTCTTAAATGGGTGAGTAAAATTTGGGGCAAGGATGATTCTTTTTTTGCAACGTCCTTCGGGCGCTATTGGGAAGAGACTGGTTTGGCCTTCAGCGGGAGGTTTTGCAACTCCATTCCTCTCATTTCTGGCGCTGTGTCTCTGCTACGGTGTTCACCCCGGTGCTTGGGACGGGGGAAGCGTTCAAGTTTCGGCAGGACGACTGGTTGGGGGGAGGCCCCTTACAGCTGCGATTTTCGAGGTTGTATGCGCTTGCCTTGAATAGGCTCACAATTGTTGCGGATTGCTGGTCTAACGGTTGTTGGTGCCCGACATTCTCTGGGATCTTATCTGATCAGCGCGTGGTTGAATTAGCCTCGATGATGGAGGCTCTTAGCACTGCGACCACCCCCTCTCTGCAACGGGACCATTGGCGTTGGAAGGATGGGGCTTTTTCCACTCGCAAGGCTTACAGGGCTTTGCTCTCTCCCACGCCTTCCTTGTTTGCCCCCCTTGTGCGCGATTGTGATTTCTTCTGGGGATTACGCCTTCCGGAGTGTATCGCCTTCTTCTTATGGTTACTTCGTCATCGACGTTTGTTGACCCGGGATCGATGCGCCAAGTTTTTTCCCCAGACTAACGCCAATTGCCAGCTATGCGGTGATGTCGATGAATCTGCCGATCACCTGTTCTTTCGATGTAATTTGGTTGCGGGGGTTTGGGATGATGTTGCTTGGGCTCGTGCGGACAATATTGAGGACTTTTGTGATATCCTTTGGTCGAACAGGACGAGGGACAGAGCTGATGTTTTGGGTCCCATTGCGCGGCTTTGGTTCATCTGGCGTGCGAGGAATGAGGCTATCTTCTCGGGCATGCGCTTCTATAGGGAGAACGTTATCATTTCGGCTAATAGACTTATATCCGACTGGTGTACTTAATTGCGTCTAGGCAGCTGTTTGCCGAATTCCTCTCTTGTATACTAATTTCCTTCTGCGTCTTTCTCTCCCTTCTACCCATTGTAAGTATATCTCGCCTTTCCAGTTTTTAGTTAATACATAAATGGGGAGAGCACCAACGAGTGCTACCCCCTTTCTTTGAGCCTAAAAAAACCCCTTGGGTAAATTACATAGACGTACATGAGATAAATAAGAAATACGTAACAGTACATCATAACATAACGTAAACCTCTACAGGTACAAAGAAGAAATAGAAATAAGAAATAAACACCAAGATATACAAATATTTCAACACTCCTCAAGATGGATCATATATGTCTATCATGCTCAGCTTGGAACATCTCTGAAATGGACCTCTAGCAAGTGCTTTGGTGAATATATCCGCAGTTTGATCTCCAGTAGTGACATGGGAGGTGGACATGAGTCCCTCCTGGATCATGTCTCTGGTATAGTAGCAATCCACCTTTATATGCTTGGTCCATTCATGAAAAACATGATTATTGACAATAAATAGAGATGTTTGGTTGTCATATAGAAGCTGTATGGGAAGAGGACCTCAACTGCAAGATTAGTCTAGACTGATCTAACCCGCATCATCTTTGTGCTCTCCTGAGCCATAGCCTTGCACTCAGACTTTGCACCGAATCTAGCAAGCACTGTATGCTTCTTACTCTTCCATGACACGAGTGAACTCCCAACAAAAACTGTAAAGCCAGATGTAGACTTCCTATCTCTAGGGCATCCTGCTTAATCTGCATCTGCACATGTTATCAGCTCAAGAGATGCACCTCTGCTGAATATAAGGCCAAAACCTGGTGAAGTCTTCAAGTATCTCATAATCATATGGACAACATTTATATGTACAAGTTTGGGTTGCTCCATGAACTAGCTCTCCTTTCTCTTAACAAAGGATACGTCTGGCATGGTGATAGTAGCATAAAGAAGCTTCCCAACAAGCTCCGTATATATCCTCTTATCTACCTCCTCAGTATCATCATTATATAATCTCATGCTCGGATCCATAGGGGTAGTGGCAGGCTTGCATCTTGTCATACATGTCTCTAGTAGAAGATCAATCACAAACTTCCTCTAGGTCATCACAATACCATGTTGGTTCCCAGCGATCTCTAATCCGAGGAAATAAAGTAGACTGCCAAGATCATTAGTCACAAACTGCTGACTTAGGAATTTCTTAGCATCCTGAATACCAGAATGGCAGATGTTTCTCATCAACATAAACCAGAATGGCAGATGTTTCTCTATGTCCTCGGAACAAATAGTGAATGATCTGCAGTGGACCGTACAAACCCCTAGAGCTCTATCAACTCTGAGAGCGTCCGATACCAAGCTCTCGGACTTTGCTTCAGGCCGTAAATTACCTTGTGGAGCATGCACACCTTCTGAGACTTCTTCTCAACAACAAATCATGGTGGTTGCCGCATGTATACCTTCTCCTGTAGAACTCCATAAGAAAAGCATTCGTCACATCAAGTTGATAAAGCGGCCTGTCTTAAGTTACAACAACTATAGGAGAATGTGCAAGGTTGAATGTCTAGCCACCAGTAAGAAGGTATCATGGTAGTTCACCCCATACGTCCGGGTGAACCCCCGCGCTACGAGCCTCACCTTGTAGCGATCCGCACTACCATCTACCCGTTGCTTCATCGTAAAGATCCATTTGCACCCCGCAATAGATGTACCTGGGGGAGCAAAATCAATGCCCCATATCACGAGTCTGTAAAGATGCCATCTCCTCCATGGCAAGTCGTCGGATATTGTCATGTACTACCTCATGGTATGTTCGTGGGATAGTGACAACCAAGGTTTTTGAAACGGAACCGGACACCGAACCGGAAACCTTGTTGAAATGGTCGGATCGGGTTGAACCATGTAATCAAACCGGTTCAACCGGATGATGACGTCATCATTATTTAAAGCCGGATTAAACCGGACCGGTGAAAAAAATGGTTGAACCGGCTAATCAAACCGAAATAAAATAGTATATATAATATAATATACACTTAAATATACTTGAAACATATATAATACATAGATAATGTATATATTTCACACTATACATAAAGTTTTTTCTTATACACCATCAAATGTCATACATATCATATATATATATTATTTGGACTAAATGTTGTATAATATGGTAATAGTTTACTTATATTTAAAACTCAATACATGCAAAAAGTTGTGTTAGTGTAGTTGGTTAGAAGTGTCAAATAAGTAACCAAAGGTCATGGGTTCGATTCCCACTACCAACAAAATTTTTAAATAATTTAAAAATTAAATGCGGTTCAACTTCGGTTGAACATGGTTAAACCGGGTCAAAAAAATAGGTTGAACCAGACGGGTTAACTAAAATTGAAATTATCGAATCGAACCGGCCTAAACCGGTTAACCGGACCGGTCAAGGCCCGGTACACCGGTCGGACTGTCGAACCGACTGATCCGGTTTCATAAACACTGGTGACAACAGAGAGTCCTACTACAAACCCCATGTATTCCTCTGAAAGATGATCCAAGGAAACATGACCAGCTAGAGGATAAACGACACATGTATGACACGACTTCAGTAAGGTGATGTGCACATCAAGATCATCAGTCTTTCTGTTCGCTGAAGAAGGTATCACCTCCTTCTGGACAACATTTTGTGATACAAGCATGTCACTAGTGCGATCAGTAGAAACAATGTGTTCAGTACATACCTGAGGTGTGTTGGATGATAGAGAAGGCACATGAGTAGAGGGTAGAGTAGAGAGCGTGCAAATGTAAAACTGTGGCAGAAACTGTCAGAGTAGAGGGTGGTGGAGGTGGTGGTGAAGGAGGTGATTGTGGCTTATCTTAAGGAGGTGGTGGTGGAAGCAAAGGAGGTGGTGGAACAAAAACATCTTCGCCAGAGTCAGAGTTAGACAACCTATCACATGTAGGAGAAAAATACATGATAGACTCAAGAAATGTGACATCAACACTCACATGATACTTTCTTTGAGCATGATCAAAACATCTATGCCCTTTTTGGGTACG